>JAQFVV010008006.1:0-45849 GCA_028023455.1 Epiperipatus broadwayi
TACATTATTATTGCGTGTATATGTGAATACACATACACATAGCATTAAGTTATTTTAGTTGCTTATTGTTGTTATTATTTTGTAAGAGTAGTTAAATATCATGTAAAATCCCTCATCATATTTAACTACAGGGTCTTAATTTATTTATTTATTTTGTTATTATTTTGTTAAAAATGAACCTGAGATTATTATTATTATTTTGGAGAATTATAAATTTTCTATAAAAAGATAAATAAGAAATTATTAATTAATGTTAAATGTCTAATTAGTATTTTAGTAAAAGAATATTAAATAAGTAATTTGTTTATTTCTGTAATAAATTTATAAATTATATTTTAGGATTATTAGATGTGTGTGTGTTTAGAGACATGAGAGTATTACATAGTAGTTTATAGGGTGAATTTGGTGGGGTAATACTCCCAAAGGCATAAATGCCATTGGGAATGTATCTTTTGGGATGTACCCTCAAATAAGCCAGTGTATCTTGCAGAATGTCTCATGTTAAGAGTTTCATAATTATATTTGTTATTTTGATAGAACCCATTTTATTTATAATCCTGAGATAGTTATAAATCGAATTTATTATTGAAATGAATAGATTGAGTACTCTAGTTGGAACCCTAATTATTTATTATGAATTTAAGTGTTAAAGTATTTTATTTAATAAGTTTTCTTATATTTAATTATTGAAAAATATTGTTTACTAGATACTGTATGTTAGCAATGTATCTTGAGGTAGTCAGAACAATATTATTTTAATAGTCATTGTTTATGTAACTTAACTGTAGTTCAATATTGTTATATATCAGTTAGCCAGATTCTTTTGTTCAGAGTATTCTGTTTTGATGAGGATACAATATATATACATATATTGTAAGAGATTGCTTACAACTGGTCCACACACCGAACCCAATGTCTTCTTCAATATTTGAATTCAGACCAAGAAAATTAAAGATCTTATCTGCTGCCTTATATAAAGGTATATCTACATAGGGACGTGCAGATAAACCAATGTGTTCGAAGTAAAATATCCTGCATACTTAAATACAAATGTGATATATCCATTTGTAAGCATATAAGATAGACTAATGTGTTGAAATATTAATTTTTTTTATTTTGTCTATTATATATATATGTGCAGATAAACGTATGCATATAAACTAATGTGTTCGTTTATTGGTAGAAATTAATCGTTTTTCTATTTTTTTTATTCATTTAATTTTATTAATAAATAAAATACTAATTGACTGATAAAACGGACATAATTAAAGATTATGATTTATGTGAAGTTTGAAGTCTTGTTAGATGATCGAATTAGAATAATACAAATGAAATAAATATAATAACATTTTGTAAATTGATTTTTTTTGTATCAAGTTTATAGTAGGTTTTTAGCAATCACGTGATGAAAGAGCGGTTCTTTTTACAATTGAAAAGAAAAGCAGATGATGTTGAGGAGAAGAGACGGGGATTTTGAATAGATAGCAACGGAAAAAAAAAGTTAAGTTTTCATTTTCTTAAAAAAAAGAAAGAAAAGAACTTTTTGGCATTTTTAAAAGAAAAATGTTTATAATGTCCAGGAGTTAAACTGTAATTCAAAATTAATAGTTTCTGAACTTGTAAATTAAGATCTTCTATAAGTAAATTTCTTTATAACAATATAAATGAAAAGGAAATCTGAAATTACTAAGGATTAACTATTGTCTTTAAAATCATTTTTAGACATAATTAAGATAAATTATAAACAATGGTTGATAAGATAAGAAACATTACAATGTGTTTAGAGTAGAAAACTAATGCTGTTGGGATTTTTCTAGCCAACCTCCAGGCCATTACTTGATTATGAAATCATAAAATCTGTCTCAGAATGTCTATTTTGAAAAAAAAAATGCTGGTACACAAACATTTTTCCATGGATTTATATGATCAGGAATGCATAAATAAAAATAACAGAGTTGATAAACTAGAAAGAATGTTTAGCCATGGACATGGACATCTTCTTTGAATGAACGTTTGCTGTAATTTAGATAAACTATATTGGATTCACGTGATTATTGATTATTATTTTTTTTGGCTTTTGTAATTTTCTAATTGAAAGTATGTATTGTTTTTTTTTTTATTGTGTGCTTAAAATTTTTTTTTTCTAATTTGATCAACTACAACTTAAAGTGAACAAATGGATGGAAAAATCTTTTATTGATATAAACTCAAAAGGAAATTCTCTTTAATTAATATATATATACACTTTTTTTTTTTTTAATAAAGTAAATTTTTAGATTCCTCTAGAAGTCAACAATAACCCATCCAGGTGATCTCCTCTCAAGTAAGACTTTTACATATATAATATTGAGAGTAAGACTTTGAGACAATATACTAATCAATGTTACTAATCTTTTCTTGTAGTTTTATTTATTCTGAATATACGATTAATCCTTCCGAATAAATGGTCTTTAGCTATCATTAATTTCTACCATAACCGTAACCGACATATAGATAAATGGGAGTGGGCAGTTATAATGATAATATATTTAATTTAACTATAAATACTGTAACAATTATTTTAATGGGTAGTTTTATAAGTAATGAACTTTTATTATGATTTTCTCTATCTTGGGTTATGTATATATTTAATGAATCAGAGAATAATGTTGTATCTAATAGGAATCGACTATTGCGTTTTTATTTCTTGTATGAAGTCACCAAGATGATAAAGAAACCATTAGTTTTTTTTATTATAACTAAATATTAATCTATCTTATTATTTCTTGCTTGTAAATAGTTATATTTTTTTATATATGTTGTTAATAAATTAGTTGTTTAAATCAATCTGATCTCTGTTTGGTCATCACCACCATAACTATGCATTTATACCAACAGATGTTCATCATCATCATCACATGATGCTTTTACATTACTATAGGTTTGGTGATGATCATCATCACATTATCAATTTACACTATAATAGGTTTGATGATCATTATCATCATTAAATATTGCTTTAATAAATAATTGATCATCATCAGTATTTACCTATAACTATGCTTATATATGGGCATATTTAGTGTATAATTGAGTAGGTCCATCCCTGAAGAGAGTTGATTGTAAGAACTCCCTGAGTTCGAATTCCGTGGTGTAATGGGAATTAAAAGGGAGATGTATGAACATGCGCTGTTCTAGGTTACATTGAAACATTTTTAAGTAGATTATGGGATAGTATATTAAAAGTACATGTGACTTGGAACTGGGCATTTCATTGTGACATCTGTAGCATCCTATTTGAAGGCTCAGATATGATAGTAGTGAGATGAGCTCCCTTTATTATCTGTCATTGCTCATTCTGAAACATCTGACACACTCAAATGTGTTGTCGAATCATAAAATTATGATATGACTTGTTGTAGTAGGTTCACACATTTCATCCAAGTTATCCAATTACTTAGTCATATTTGTGTCATCATATGGTGTACATCATGGTCCTGGTATATATGGCACCAGTAACTTTGGGGTGGCGGGTTCCATTATATCTGGCACACAATGTGTTAGGCATGAAGATGTTACAGTTGATAGAAATGTCCAAGTGTATTTTCGGACTGGGACATCTGGGTATGGCCATCCATTGTATCTGATGCCGCAACAGGGTATGGCAGGTAAGGTTAATAGTGTTGTCCCATTATAATATATATATATATCATAATTCAAACATTTATGGTTTTGATTTCAACCTATAAGTTAGAATCAGAATATAATAATTTATTTGTGCTATTGGAAAATATTTACATTAGTCTCCTAATTTTGTTTTTTATTACTATTAATTAATAAATATTATTATTAATCATTATTTTAAATTATTATACAAAATTTGTGTCTTTACTCTTGAAAATAAATATTCAGTGAAATCTTGTCAACCAATAATCACTTAATAATGAAATTTTATGTATGTTTGCTATATAATTATTTTTAAAATTAAATAGATGGTGCACATAAACTGAAAGTCATTATAAAATCCACACTTTTTATTTATATAATGCATAATTATTACTCTTTATCCAATACATATATAATAGTGTAGGGTCCTGAGCTAGTATCAACTTAACAATCATAACATTTATCATCACACATGTACATAATGTAGACCAAGAAGATTGGTGAAAAATAGAGATGACTAATTATAATTTCAGGAAAATGCATACTTCCTTACTAATGTTATTAAGAATCACTTTTTTCTTTTAGATTCTAAATATTTAGTGGAGAGCTCTTTTGATATTCTCTTGTCATTTTCAAAATTATTTTGTAATGAGTCTTAGTAGTCACATTTTTATAATGTATATTATTATTTACTTAATATTTTAGAGTTTTTTAATTTCAGTTCTATTGTAATGTCGGTTCATTTTGTATTTTGAATTCATAATGAAACACATTTTCACGATTTTTTTCTCAGTATTGTTTACTTTTTTTTTTTTTACAAATTATAATGACAAGGCAAAATACATGGTTTGAGTCCATCTCCTGATTGAAAAAGTCTTGGCTCTGTTGAATAAATGTCTGTGTTAATCAACTGGTATTTAAAGTGGCTATGATCTCACAAATATAGTTAAAAGAGCAATTAATTAGAACATAATTTTAGATATCATGTTAGAATGTTCAGCAGTATATATTTAGTCCTTTGTATTTTAAGAATTCTGTTCAAGCTTAATGATGCTTTAAAGTTATCCTAAAATCACTGAAATGTTTTAAATGAAATTTACTGATTTTGAAAACATATGTTAAAGATATTCACTCCCTGTTGTCTTCTGCAGGTATCACCGAATGACATAGTCTTCTTTTAAAATTCTTAATTCATACTTAATGATATTTTATTATGATTGTATGCCCATAGTTTGTAATTTCCTTATAGAAAGGATTTAAAACCAATACTTTTATATTTAGAAAAAATGAGATATTTTTGTCAATGTATTATTTTCCAAGGCCAAATCGTTGATAATTCATTTTAAGACATTTTTTTTTTTTTTGGTTGAGTGAAAGATCTAAATCCAAATATATTATTGATAGCGTTATATGGACTGCATATAAAAACAACATTAAAATACTATTGTATATTAAGCCTGGTATAGTGTCATATGTGAAGACACATCAGTTTGCTTTAAAGCAGCTACAATTAGACTACCACTCTTTGTAGATAGGCTCATATAACAATAATTTGTGTACATATATTGTTTTAAAAAAATCAGAATTTATAAAAATATCCTATAGTGATTAGTTGCAAATCTTTTATGTTTTTGTTCTGTAATCATTTTGATTTTAATTTTACAAACAACAAGTCATTAGATGAAAATATTTTTTAAAAATCTTAATTCAAATCAAAAATCTTGAGAAATTTGATTTTATTATTTATTGAAAAAATCTTTGAGTGACATTTGCTTGGTGAAAACATTTCAAATCAAAATATAATCTTTCTAAAATTAAAATATTATCTTGGCAATCATATTGTACATATATATGCGGAGCAAAGATCTTAGTCCTCATAATTTTTTATTGTCCTCAATGCTTTATAAGTCTCATCCAAATATGGCACAACTTCAAGTTCATCTTGTCCTTTATTTCCTTCTTTTATATAATGAAATAAATAGTGTGCAGCAAAATAAAATCAAAATATAATAAACCAGAATATGGGTAAAAGAGACTGCCACAAGTATACACAAAAATATTCACAATAAATTAAAAAAATTGCTTAATCCATAATGGAGCATTATCCTCAACAGTAGTATTTTCAAATCTTCACTTAGGTTAAATATTGGAGAGCAATAATTATTGTACATTATTTCAATTTTTTTAAAAAAACTATAATAAAAATAATATAATAAATCAGAATATGATGAAAGATATACAAAAGAGTACACATGCAGAAATACTTACAATGAATTAAAACTTTAAAGTGAGCAATCTTAACAATTCATTAAGAGGAATTGCTCATAACAATAGTGTTTCTAAATCTTTACTACCCATTCCAAAAAAAAAGTGGCAGAGAGAAAAAAATACTGGTTATTAATATGAAAAAATATTTCAGTTGATAGATATTATCAAATGATAGTTTTAAAAAGCAATGGAACAAGACAAAAATAATATTATTTCTATGATTTTGAGACCAAAAAAAATTAGATGAGAAATGTAGGAAAGTGATAGAAATAATAATAGCATAACAAATCTTCATGATATGTTTATAAGTATATACACATGTGTATATAGAAACTTCTTTATAATTATATTTGAGGATTAGTACTTCTATCCTATACAAATTCCTAATCTTATGTGTGTGAAGAAATAACCTGTTTATGTGATTCAAGAAGAATGAATTTCACCAGTTGTGATAAAATTAACCTGTTTAAGAAAGATAAAACTCTGAAATAAAATTAGAATATTCACTTGCTCTAAAAGATGAAAACTATCTAGATCCAATACATGTGATATGGATTAGATTTTCCAGAGAAATCTTGCATGAGATCTGAATGGTAATTTGCATCAATCAAGTTCCAAATTAGATGGGATCAAATTAATGATGGGGTATATAGAGATAGATTATGAAACTCACAGTAATAAACCTGACACTAGAATAACATCTAAGAAAAAAATTGAAGATAAATATATGGAATAAAAGAAGAGTGCAAACAGAAATATTTAAAGCTATTGAAAGATAATCAATTAAACCAACATTGAATAGAAAAGTAATATATTCATGATTTCTAATCACATAGTCCATTTCTTAGCCAGGTTTTCAGTTGAATGATTAAGATAGCTTGTACAACAAACAAAATATTAACTTGCTTTAGTGAAGCTTAAAGGCTAGTAATTGATCAAATATGGGCCATCAACAAAACTATAATGATTCTATAAAGTGTAAGCTTACCTGCCAACCACAATTAAGATCTTCAAAATAAAATAAAAAAGCTATTTCAATAAGGGACTGGTATCAGAGATAAAAATACGACATCAATAGAAGAGTGAAAAATAAAAAGGAGACAATTATTTAATAAATATGATGGGAAAATATGGAATTGATGAGTTAAGAACAAAAATAGAATATTTCTTGCAGTTCAGTATTGAAAAAAATTTCTCATTGATGAACACCACATTACAATATCATTCTAAACACCTCTTCACTTTGATGCATCCAACAATATATATAAAAGATTAAACAGGCTATGGTTTAGCTTAAAGCATATTGCAATCAACTGTATCTTTAATGGAATGCAGTTTTTTGGATGGAATTGAAAATAAAATTAGGTCAAGTAAAATATTAATATAAAAATAATAAGTTTGGTATTTCTGGGTGTCTCAGTATTGACTTTTAAATCTCTTTCAACAATTGTAATAACCAAATATTAGTCAAGAATGTAAAAAAGAATGAACCAATATTAAAAAGTGAAAGTAACTAAATATATATAAGGGTGAGATAAAAATTATCCATACTCTGGTTTTGGAATTTAATATAAGTTTTAATATAACCAGAGTGTGAATAATTTCTAACTCACCTTCATATATAAAGTAATACTTCAAAAGTAGTACAATCAGAATTCAATATGCAAACAGGTGTTACACAAGGATATATGCTTTCATGATTCTTTTTAATGATTATAGGAAAATCATCATGCATACTATGTCCTTAGATATAAAAGATAGGATAGCATTAAGAGAAAAATGAATAAATTTTTAGAGATATGCTGACTGGTCTTGACTGCTAAATATTTTGAAAATAAGTCATTATTATTGACTATAATGCTAATAATTCCCCTTAAATGAAAAATGTCATAAGATTTTATTATTATTTTTTTTGGCACTACTTTATAATCTATTTTTAATCATAATGAATCCATTTTCCATCTGTTTGGATCACAAAGGAAAAGATCTGATAATAATAGAAGAGCACCCAATGATCAGCTGTTGGATTTCTAATTATAACTTTCAGTGAAAATCCTCCAGAAAATGAATGGATAAAAGTATTGGCTTATTGCTATGTATGCTGGTCAAGGTTGAATAAAGATCTTAAAAAATTATAGCTAGAGATATATAAAATAAAGCATGTTTGATATAAAGAATGTATTCCATGTTCAAAAGTGACCAGGTCTTGACAATGAATACATTTAGATCATGCAAGACCAATCAAAAGGAAAATATTTTAAATAGTAATGTTCTCATATGTCATAGCATCGGCCGTGTATATTAAAAGTGGCACAAGCCCAAGGAAATTTTTATTTGCTACAAATTGTTAAAAACAATAGTCTCTGATAAATGGTTTTTCTCATTAAAATTTTATTGAATTCTTCAAAGATTGAGAATAAAATCATTTACTTATTCCAGATCACCATCTTAAGTCAAATGATTTGATAAAAAAGACTATTCAATATTTTAAACAACATTGAGTAAAATAATTATATTAAAATCTATTTTAAGTAACACTATCTTAACAAATTAATTGTTTAATGACAATGGTGACATTTCTGAAGAAACTACTTATAAGTAGAAATCTTCTCTCCTTAAAATTATCCAATACCAGCGAAAACTAATCTAGCTATCAATTTACTTTAGATAATATCAACATCAGAGATAATTCACTAAAGGATTAAGAGAAAAAAATCAGTGCACTATTAGTAAGAAAGACAGCAATAGTTAAATAGAAAATGATTGTAAGTACAGATAACACTTCAAACCATCTTGTAAAGTACATTATCTCATTTTGGAAAATAAATATAACTTCAAATCCAAGCATGTACACCATTGTGAGAAGATCACACCAACCTAAAGATCATTTCTTCATAAGAACAGATGATCACTAACCTACTTGCTTTTTTGTTAATAAAAAGCTATTGCCAAATACAAAACCGTGTGCTCAATTTGAATAAGTCTTTTCTAAATGGCATATATATATATATGCCTTACAGTATTCACATTATTAATAAAATTCTAAAGGTAAAATTTTATATTTTAGAGATGAATCATAAATAAATATAGAAAATTATTCTACCAATGATGACTGAAAAACTCTTGAATCTGATGACAGACTCCATTGTGATTCACATCAGGATATAAAAGGACCAAGGAGAGAACAACTGGAGTGAAAGAAATTATGTAAGGAGACAGACGAAAATCTCTTCAGGAATCTCAGCACTCTAAAAACAGCTAGAGAATGTTTTAGGTTAGCCAAATTTATTATTTCTGTAATGGGCTAGTTAGATAATAAAGTTAATGTCACAGAAATAGTTATTAATTTATGAATTCATTATGTAATACTATAGTGTTCGATTTATAGTTTGTGACTAACTTCACAAGTGAATACAATTTTAATTTAATAAAATAATAACTGTATAAATTTACTTCGTACATATAGCAGTATTATTATTAGGAAGCGCTTCAACAATTATTTCCATTTCAAACTTCCTGACTTTTGACTTCTTTCTCCCTGACTCTAACAAAGATGTTTTACTTTCGACATTTCCTCATCTATCGCTCAACCATGTACTTATAGTTTACGATTACTTACCACTGCTTTAGCGTAATTAATTTTAGCTTCTCAATATTTATGCTATTTTAGAAACTTAATTGATTTTTTTGGCTATTAAATATATATAGACATTATTAGAAGCACAGGTTTTTTTTTTTAGGTAATAACCTACTTTGTAATGAAATTTTTTGCACATTAAGCGGAATAATAAGTAAAATCTTATTTTTATTTTAAAAAAGTAATATATATATAAATTCATTTAATATTATTTTGTAAAATTGTTATTATTATGGCCAAATAAATGATGGAATAACACGACAAATGTTATTAATAATAAGCAAATCTAAAAATAGACATTAAACTAAAATAATTTAATAACTCTAGGCTTTTAAAAACAAATTAAAATAAATTTAATTAGCAGTTTAATAATGTTTGAGGCTAAAATCGAAACAAAAAAAAACGTAATCAAGATCTTGAAAATTGGTACTCATTAAAATTCATTCACATTTTTTTAAAATACATTTTTTATTTTTTAAAAAAATTATCAAGTCAATAACCTAAATAAGAATATTACAATATTTTTGAATATACTGCCCTCTAACTGCCATAAGATAAAACACTACTTTGCTTATTTAATTATACCTTCTAGTTATATATTTGTATTGATAAAAACAAACAAAGCCTTGATCTATTAATAATATAAACAAAATATATTCTTCAATGTCTTTTTTTTTTTTAAGAATGCAAGCATCATAATTATTAACTTTCTCTACCCTTTATAATCTGCAGTTTTTATCAATACAGTATATAACTAGAAAGTATAATTAAATAAGCCAACAATTAATTTTAGTATGTCATTAAGTAATCTCAAATTATTGTTTTAAAGTAAAACTTTGTCAAATAAATTTACCAAATAAATTATTTGAATTTAAAATATTTACAAAGATAGAATTTGCATCTAAAACTTCTGCCTCAGTAATTCATAAGAATATATTTTTAAAAATATAATCTTTATTTTAATACCCCCCCCCCCCCCCCCCCTCCCCCCCCCCCCCCCCCCCCCCCCCCCCCCCCCCCTGCCCAGGGGTTGAGGAAATTACAGGAGCTTCCATTAACCAAAAATATGAGAAATTTTTACAACCAAATTAAAATATTAAAAAGATGAGATAGCATTAGAAAATGTAAAGTCTCTTAGTAAGGATATAAGCAATATATCATTGTGTCAGCATTGGAGATTGTCTGTTTTAAGGTATACTGATGCTAGGAAGTATTTTATCCCCTTCATTTGTTTCTAAAGATGTTATATTTTTGACTGCCAAACATGTCTCTAAACTCATACATTGTATGTTAGATACACCAACGACATCTTAATCTGTATAATAGAAACATAGATTATAAGAATTCATCAAGAATTAGAATATGTGTCTTCTCTAACTTGGATTGTAGAAAAGGAAGATAAGAACCAATGAATTAGATTTTTAGATCTATATATTCAGAGGCAGCTTAATTTGTTGAATTATAGAATATTAAAACCAATAAAAATAAGAGAAGCAATTCACCTCGAGTCACTAACATCTATGTCACCAAATACACTGGACTTGAAGGTTTTTTATACAGGACTTTTATGTAAAGAACATTCTTACTGGTTTAATTAGATTTTTCAAGTTAATTGTAATTAGTCAAAGACAGGTCATCTTAAAAATTTTGTGTAGCATAAAGAGATATAAAAGATCTTCATTTTTATCCCTCCCCCCCCCATATAATAGAATTTATATTAAAGCTAAGTTAATAAATTAAAAAGATCTTAATAGTATACTAAATGCAAATGGGCAGAATTCTTTGAAAAAAAAAAATTGAGTGATTTAGTGATAAGTTTGATAATTAAATTTAGGATGGTTTGATCTTTTTATATGTTTGGGGCAATAAAGATCATTAACAATTCTAGGTAGAGTTCATACAATTGGTTACTATGGATGATAGCCTAACAAGAAAAAAAAAAGATTAGTAAACAACAATGATGCAATTTAGTGGTAGATAAATATATTTGTGATCTGATAAAATGAATATGAAATCCTTAGCTTAATGAAAACTTAATAGAATGAAACTACTGACATTTCTATGCATTTTTTTCTTTTTTGTATTGTAATGAGGATATCTTAATTATTATAGAAAAAATTTGCCCAGCTACTGTATTTCCCTGACAATAAAACCTAACTAAAAATTAAGCCCTAGTTAAGATTGTCAGCCAGATAGATGGTTTTTGTTTGTCTATTGAAACATGTGGTGGACATATTGAATTATGAAGTAATGAATGTATAAATAAACAATATTATTGACATTAATATTTTAAATAAATGGTAATATAAATTACACGATACTTATGTATTTTCCTGTCAATCATTTTCACAAATGTAATTATATTTATATGGAGAAACAATTTCCTCTCAACCAACTCTTGTAACCAATTTATTGACTTTACAAATGATTTAACAAACTTTTAAAATTGTATCTACCATAAGCCAATATATCAGACAATTTATAATGTCATTTGTGAATTTTTCGATACTTATTTTACTTATATTGAATACTTAGATTTAGAATGTTTGATTTAGTTTTAGAGTTTCATCATGGTAGTTTTTAAATATTCAAAATAAAAGAAAAATCAGTTTGATTTCTTAAACATTTTTTCTCCTAAAAAATTTTAAATAATGGAAATGATTTTAATATTTGAAGTTTAGCTTAATTTGAATCATCAATCTTTCAGCTAGAGAAAAGTTTTTAAAAAGAATACCCAAGCAGGATTATTATGAGTAATCTGGAAGGTGTTTACAATGTGTGCACTTGATAACAGATGAATTTGGTAGTGTCATGTATGAATCTTCTTCATAATTCAATATGCCATGTGTTGTAATGAATTTACTTAATGTGCATGAGTAAAATTAAGAAGCATTTTCTGAATTTTTGTTTCTACATTTTTTTGTTGCTTTTGTGTGGACAAATCATTCTTAACTGGAATCATCTTTGTTATCACTCTTATCTTATAAGGTTTCAATTGATACTTGATTTAATGGCAAATTTAAATAGAATATTTTGATCCCCAGATGCGATGAGTGGAAAGTGCTATTTCAGTTTGTACAAGAGAGGAATTGTTGAGGACTCCTGGGGTAAGAATCTTAATGTTTTCTGTAAAAATAGGTACTTGAATTACATTTTTGTATTTGAATAAATGTAGATTTTGTACATAAAAAATAAAACATCCCCTGAAAGTAAGTCCTACACTATTTTCTAGAGCAAAAAATTAATATAAGACTTGGTCTTATTTTCAGGAAAAATGGTATTGAATAGTAGTCATGAAATACATCTAATATCTCTTTCTCTTTTACCATTAATAAGTGGCAGATACTGAGGATTGTTTTAGATGGAGTAATGTAGATTTCTGTCAGTCCACTATAAGTTGTGTGAAGTGTGGTTACAAATATTTTCAAAGCTTTATTATCAGTTAATCAAACACATAGGCTCTAGCCAATTAATTTTAGAACCAAAACAAGCCTTGATAAATGTATCTTTTAAAATTTCTGAAAAGATTATTAATATCTATTTAAAATGGTCTATTAAACAAAGCAATAGGAAAAAAATTGCATTAAATAGAATATATTTATTTTATTAAAATATGCAAAAATAAAAATTATAAACAAAAAATAAAAAAGTGAAACAATAAATTAAAATATAAAAAAAACCACACAGAACATATAAAAAAAAGCATTAAATTATTCTTCAAATTTTTATTGCAGAAATTAGCTTGATAGTATCTCTAATTTATTGTTTTATAGTTTTTATGTAGAAATCATTTTTAGATCACTTAATTAAACTAGGCCATTGTTATCTATAAAACTCTTAATTTTTTTTCATTTTATGATAACATATATTTGTTTTATTAAAAGATTATCTAAAAAAAATTTAATAGTGAGTTAAAAAATTGTTTAGAAAATTGGGTACTTATGTATTAATTTGGCAAGACTGAATTAAACACATATATAATCTTCTAAAAAAGAAATGAATTAATTTTGTAAGTGAATATTAGATAATATTTCTGATGAGAAAATTATTAATCAAAATGTTGGTTTTGCAGCTAATTTTACAGCCAAACAATAGAGGTATTTTATTGAGGATTTTCATTCAGGATTGTTGAAAGAGAGTGGTCATACATAACAAAACACAGTTCAAGATAAAAAAGTTCAGCCCACAGCAGTAATGATAAGAAATAACATGTTGTAAATGGACATTACTATGGCTGCCTTCCAAGCAGTTGTCCTGGGTTCGCTTCCCGGCTGACGCTTTGACCTACTAAAAAAAAAAAAATGAAAATATCAAAATTATATATATGTTGGTTTGGTTACTATTTATAAAAAATGTGGATTGTTAAAAGTTTACCTGTTGTGTTTGTTTCATTTACATTAAATAAAGTTATAGGAGGACATTTTTTAAAATAATTGTTTTTTATAAGTTTAGATAGTGAAAGATAATTTCTCATAAAAATGTAAATGCATGTTAGTAGATGTTTGTATTATTTCCAATAAATAAAGTTATAGATCATCATTTTTCAAAATAAATATTGCCGGATTAATACATATGTAAAATCTTACCGATAGACTAATAGGTAAATACCAAAAATTGAATGATTTTTAATGAGAATGGGAATTAGTTTTTACATTCAAGAAATTTCCAAATATGTGGGTTTTTAAAAATTTTTTTACATAATATCAACAAATTAAAAATCCTCCTTTTTCTTTTCAAAAACTTTATTTTGTTATCTCAATACTGAATATATAAATATATGTAATAAATCAAACAAGTTATACATTTCATAACTTGCTATAGCTTGCATTTTATGTTACTAGATGGAGCTTTACCAATAGCCCACGATCAAGCTTAGTTTACATAAACACTGAGAAAGATAAAGTTAAATATCTCTTTCAAATTGTCTCCAACCTTTAAACCATGGTTTCGAGCTAATTGGCTCACGTCAGTAAAAGGTAGGAAGACCAGAAACTAGATCTAAATTCCAACTCTACTAAACAGCATTTATGAAACTTATTTCTATCAGTTTGAAAGCACCATGAAAACCATGGTTTAAAGGTTGGAGACAATTTGAAAGAGATATTTAACTTTATCTCTCTCAGTGTTTATGTAAACTAAGCTTGATCGTCAGCTATTGGTAAAGCTCCATCTAGTGACATAAAATGCAAGCTATAGCAAGTTACAAAATGTATAACTTGTTTTGTTTATCATAAATATACCCTTGAAGGTTTTTGCAATGATATAGATTGCAGAGGCTTTTACTATATGGTGAAACTGAACTGAACTCAGACCCATATAGCTATCTAGTTTGTTTGACTGGATTTGAAGATATTTACGTATCTGAAAAATTCGTGCTTTCAAACTGATAAAAATAAGTTTCATAAATGCTGTTTAGTAGAGTTGGAGTTTAGATCTAGTTTCTGGTCTCCCTACCCTTTACTGACATGAGCCAATTAGCTCGAAACCATGGTTTAAAGGTTGGAGACAATATGAACGAGATATTTAACTTTATCTCTGTGTTTATGTAAACTAAGCTTGATCATGGGCTATTGGTAAAGCTCCATCTAGTAACACACACATATATATAAAATAGAAAACTCCAATGTTTCAACTGTTTTTATCTTCATACAGTCATTTTCAAGGATCTGCAACAACAATATGAAATACATATTTATAAATAAACTTCAATTACATAAATACCTTCATCTTACATTAACATAAACAGTAACAAACATATTAAACAGACATAATTATATTTTACTTACATTTCTCTCCCACTGCTATTTTTTATATTACTCTTTCTTTTACATTATTTAATTACAAATCTGTCTTAAAATCATCCAAGAAACTTTTTATAGAAATTTAAAAACCAATCCTAATTTCAAATAACTTCCCCCTTTTTAAATCTTATCTAAAACCCATCTCAAAACTACATTCCTAAACTATAGCTTTAAATGAATATAAAACAAATATAAACAGTTTTTTTATACAAAAAACTTTTAACACTTTACCTAAATCCATTAAAATTCATTTTAATTATACATTATTTTAGATTCCTTATCTACTCCATTAATTCTATTTAGAGTAGGAGTATATTTTTTTATGTAAAAAATTCTTTTACCGTCCCTACCTTCGAATTTTTCAGACGCTTATTTCTAAAGGTTACAGCCTTAGTAAATATTACTTAATATAATAATGTGCATTTAATAAAATTCATAATTACATCCTTTTCCTGTAATTTTTTACATAAAAAAATATAATCCTACTATAAATACAATTAATGGAGTAGATAAGGAATCTAAAATAATGTACAATTAAAATGAATGTTCAATGGGTTTAGGTAAATTGTTAAAAGTTTTTTTGTATATAAAAAAACAATGTTTATATTTGTTTTATATTCATTTAAAGCTATAGTTTAGGAATGTAGTTTTGAGATGGGTTTTAGATAAGATTTAAAAAGGGGGAAATTATTTAAAATTAGGATTGGTTTTTAAATTTATATAAAAAGTTTTTTGGATGATTTTAAGACAGATTTGTAATTAAATAATGTAAAAGAAAGAGTAATAAAATATAGCAGTGGGAGAGAGATGTAAGTAAAATATAATTATATATGTTTAATATGTTTGTTACAGTTTATGTTAATGTGAGATTAAGGTATTTATGTAAATGAAGTTTATTTATAAATACGTATTTCCTATTGTGGTTGCAGATCCTTGAAAATAACTGTATGAAGATAAAAACAGTTGAAATGTTGGAGTTTTGTATTATATATATATATATGTTCAGTACTGAGGTAAGAAAATAAAGTTTTTGAAAAGAAAAAGAAGGATTTTTAATTTGTTGATATTATTGTAGAACATATATATTTTAAAAGAAAAAGTGGATGTACATTTGCTGTATTATAATATATGATAAAACTTTACGCAAGTATTATTTTTGCTACTAATTTAATAACTATATTTTAAAACATTATGTCTTATTTCGAAATCTGAGGTGTTTGCCTTTTGCTTCAGTTATGGAATTGACCCTGCAAACACAATACATTTAAAAATTGAATAATATTATTGATAATGTTTTTTCTATTTTTATATTCTCTTAAGTGCCTTTAGCAAGATTTCTCAATAATTCCATTGATCAAATCTTAAGTTAAGCATTAATACAAATAAATAATGAAAATCAGTTATCTCTCACATTATAAACACTTGTCTAATATAGAAACAAGTTCTGTAGTTCATCTTCATTTATGTCCTAACTCTTAATAATCACTGGGTATAGCTTGCTTATATATATATTGTAATGATATGAAAAGTAGAGCTACTTTAACCTAACCTCATAATGCAGGTAGAGGGGTTCGAACCTCATTTACTCTTCCAGATTGCTACTAAGCAACTTACTCCCCAAACCTCACTAGAATTTATTCCTAATGTATGCCTGGTGGTCAGAGAGAGAAGATACCACAAAAAGGAAATTTTTTACATATATAATGACCAGGTGTACATACATATATCACATACAAAAAACAATACTATGTGGTTTTAATTATAGTGAATGAAAGACAAAAGAAACTTTTATTATTTACATTAGCAGAACTACACAAAGCTCTATTAATGGTCTTGCAGGCTATTTTCCTGCAACCGTATACAGATATGTAGGAAAATCACCTTTCTGTCATGAGAACACAAAAAAGGACAAATTTATATTATAATTGTGGGAATATTTCTAGCCAATGGTCAAGTTACACAATTTAAAGAGAGGACATAATTTCAGTTGACTCTACAATAGGAGCACAAGGTAAGAAATAAATGGTTAAACTAACTAAAACATATTTTGGATGCATTTAAAGTACAGCCCTCTCTAAAAATTAAATAGTGATCCGAACGGATATTTTCAGCTTTTTGTTACAAACATTTCAATAATATTTTAAAGGTTCTTGTTTTAAAATAAATATAAATATACAATATTACATCCTAAGGGTGATCGAATATTGTGAGCTAGGATGGGTCTCAAGACATGATGGCAAAACCAAGAGACTAACATGAAGTCTGAATAGCTCTCCATTTCTAAACTGAGAGAAAATGAAATTCATTCGCTGACCACGTGATCCGAATTCAGGCAGGAGTTTTATTGCTTATGTCCAGTTATTTATTCTTATACATATAAATGTTCTGAAAGAGATGAGATCCAATTTCATTAATCTTCATTGTGATCCTGAAGTGAGTATATTAGCCTATGTAGACTTGGTGAAAGAGTGCACTGAACACATGCTGAGATGCTCACAGATCAACCCAGAAAGCAATATAATACAAATACGGTCAAACAACCTTTAATTTTTTATTTTTTTAAAAAAACCCTTTGCAAATATATATATATAAAACATTACGAAAGTCTAAACAAACAGAAAATCTATTATACCATAATAATTCTTACTTTCCCTTCATAAACTTGAGATCACTTATACAAAGAGGGTGAATATTTTAATTATTAGCTATAGTTTAACCCATCTATCAACAGAGTCAATATGTAATTCAAAACTTTAATATATATAGTCAAATGTACTCTCTCTTTTTCTTTTTTTTACAAATAGAATAAATACGAACGCTTATTTGCGTTCTTCTAAAATAGGATTATACATTCATAATTCTTCCATTGACTAAAAACAAGAAAAAAAAACATATGATAAAATAACATTGGTAAGGATATTCCTTTCTTTTTATATAAAAAAAAAAATAAACAGAATCTGTAATAGTTAAAAGTGATTTTTAAACAGGGGGGATTTGCTTTCTCTCCTTCCAAAATAAAATATATACATAAAATAAATACTTAATTACAGGTGCATAATGATGGAGGGGTTTAATGATGCATTTACAAATTAATTAATAAAAATTACTGCCACCATTATACAAAACAAATCACCACCCATTATATTATTTTTAGAAAGAGAAAAGAAGCAATTGACGAAATATAATTGTTACAAGACAGAAACCTATAGACTTCAAATATATACATATAGATAATAGAATAACAAAAACATATTAAAAATTGACATTAAGGAAAGACAAACATATTTCAAATTATAGATTAGTTACCAGTAACTAGAAGGCTGGTATAAGAATAGAAGCTGTTGATGTTGCATGCCAGTTCCTTTTTGAGTCTTGATGTTATTTCACATTTCCATTGAAAGAATTTGTATTAAACAGGGTAGGCATTTGTCAGGCATTTTTCTCGGTTCTTCAGCTGGCTCACATCTTTACGACTCCAGTCCCAGAGACAGGAGAGTGAAGGCAAAGAAAACTACCCCATCATTTCTGTAGAGTAACAAAGTTCTGGACTTGAATACATGTAGAGCATCAAACTACAGCAACAATACAAAGGCAGCAAGCAGAATTTCAAAAATGAATTTCTTTTTAATAATTTTCAGCTAACTTCCTCTAGGAAATTCTTAATATAAGACCTCCGCAAGAGCTTCAGCAAGTATAAGACAGAGAACAAAAGAAAAATTCTTTATTTATACCATTTTTTCCATTATATTTTTAATCTACTCATTAGTAGCGAATAATGCCCATTGTTTGAAATTTTCCCTGTTATCTATTTTTCTTTCAATTAAAATGTTTCATACATTAATTGCATTCTTTAATGAATTCTATTTAATTAAGAAATTTACCTTATCTAATTCTGCCATCATATATTTTAAAAATAGTTACAAATAAAAATTTAAACTTTCTATTTTATTTCATTAAATCTTTTTTTCTTTAAACAATTTCCTTCTTTAACTTATGCAACTATTTGTGCAGATGATAATTTATCTTAAGAAAAAAACATACATTCACTGTGGTTGGACTTAGGGTCTTAGCTAGTCCTCAGTGAATGAATGGTGAAGCCAGAATATATATATATATATATTTGTATATATATGCACAGCTTCGATATATATATACAAATTATTTAAAATGATAGTAACATTCAATATATCTAATTTTAATAATAACATAATGTGAATTTCCAATCTTGAGAAATACTCTAATAAATTTAAGATAAAATTTACAAATTTAATATTAACAGAGACTCAGAAGATGTTTGACTTGAATGAGAGAAATAAGATGATTGCATAATGTACTAATTTATCAATTAATTTTTTTCTGAAGCAAGATAATATCTACAAAGAAAGAAGAACGATTAAAATAATTAAAAATGATCCATTTAGAAAAATAAATATTACAAAGTCAGTGAAAAGAAAAAAGTTAATGACACAAGAAAAAAACCACCATTTCCAACCAGTGAATGACCATACAGACCAATAGTCTTGCAATAGTTCTTCATAAAGAATCTTTTATTATCTTTCTTTTTCCATAATGATCCAAAAACTTCATTTATTTTTTTTTAATTAAAAAGGATATTGTTCCATGGATACTTCTTATTAGTGGGTATTACTCTGGTTCATTAATTATCATCTCTTTTTGCTATGTGTCCAGCTTATTTTAATTAAACTTCCACAATGTATACAATTCTATCGGTAATATTAGTTTTGATTTAAATTCATTTATTTTGTTTCCTTTATATATAAATAGATTGTGTGTACATATATATTGTACCGATCACTTATCATCTAATCACCAACTAACCATTACATCTGCATTGGTTTTATGGATATGTGGTTGTTACCCACTCCACACACTACTTAGTTATGATGACCAAAGATACAACTTATTGGACTAATAATCTCTTTTACAATTAAGTACAATTTTACCAAGCTTAATTATATATATGTATATATTATAACTGTATCAGCAGTCAGCCACTGGATCATGCAATAAAAAAATATTTGTAATTAATGAATGCCAACCATATTTTTATTCATACAGCATTCCAATACCACATGATAACTTAACTCTTATTATGATAATTAATTTCAAGACCAGTATTTACCCATAAATTCTAGCTTTTAATTTTTTTGTTAGATAATTAGTTATATATAAATCATGCGCGCACACTTCTAATAGGTTAGAAATAATTTGACAGGCTGCTAGGAATAAGAAAATAGCAATAAAATTAACAATTTAATAATAATAGTTACTAAATGGGTCAAATATCATCCCTTAAATTCCGAGAAATACAGAACATTTTCTTTTTACACAGAACCAACAATAATTATTTGAAATACATAATCACAAAAAGAAAATATTTAAAATCACATTAAGTGCATACTACTAACATTAATAATAAAAAATGATATAATTAATTAATACATTTCCATTTATGTTTTAAAAGTCACTTCAGCTTTTAGTTAAGAGTATGTAAGTTTTTCTTTTCTCTAGAATTGTTGATATTTGGATATGTTGATATGTGTGCACATATATTCAAGGTCGCTTTGCATATTTGTCATAATTATACTTAAAAGTTCACTTCCATGTTTAATAGTTGATAGTTGATGCTTCTATGACTGGGGCTGTCCTTCTTACTAGTTTATATACTATCTTTTCCACAATGCACACAAACTATAATAATTCTATATTTGTTTGCTGATCTGGTCTTTTAGAAAGCATTGCTATAATATTATTTCTTTTACTTGAATTTCATTCTCTCTCTTCTCAGCAGACTCATTTTATATATTACATATTTAACAGTAAAATGTTTCTCTGACATGGAGATATCCAGTCAGGTCACATTTTATTAATGGCATTGCATGTGTTATTTCCAAAAAATTCTCTTAAGCCAAGTCACATACTAAAAATTTCCAAGTCCTGATATATTTTAAATTCATTTTTTGGAAATATTATTGGACTGTTGGACAAAAAGATAAATCTTTATTTGGTAATAAACATTCTGCATCATTAAGTATTACATTAGATAAATTAATAACATTGTTTTTTTTTAACTAAATGTAGTGATTTGTTGCCATTATTCAGATGTATAGAACTATTCAAGGTTTGAAAAATTATGAACATGCAAGAATTAGTAGTAGTCACATAAATCTTGCATAAGCCAATAAATATAAGACAAATTTAATAACAGCTCTACAACATTATTTGATGTATCTGAAAATGATGCAAATGATTGAGTAATATTAATATTTAAATCACTAACTGTTTGAATCATTCTAATTGTAGTTGTTCTAAAAAAGTTTCCTAGATTCAGAATGAGAGTACCAAATTCTTCATATAGTAGTGCTACCAAATGCAAGTGTTTTTAATTAATGGATGCAGGAATATTTGTGCAAATATCCTTATCAAGTGCTATTCATCCAACATTCCCAGACTAGTTTCTAGTTTGTGACTTTCATCAGTGAGGAGCCTTTGATTTGAGAGCACTGCACTTAGATCTTACGATCTAATGCAACCCCCCAGCAACTACTTTTTACCTATTTGATTAACTATAAAGCTAGAAGTCTAAGGTGAAAACAACATAATGTTTCCAACCCAAGCTCATGTGATAGTATAGTCATATAGATCTGAACTCAATTCAGCATCTATACATTTTAGTATCTTTGGTTTTTCAAAAACCACAGTTGCCATTATTCTATGGACAGAATATGTATAAAATCATCAAAACATCACATGATCTCCATTTCATATGCTTACACAGACTGTTAATAAGAGTACCAAATGCTCCATACAGCAGTGCCCCAAGTGCAAGCCTTTAGAGTTTGGTACTCTTATTAACAGAATATGTACACAAATGAAATGGGGATCATGTGATTTCAAGGCTTTATACCGATACTAACCATACGATAATGGTGCTTATGATTGTTGTAAAACCAGAGATCAAAATGTATAGATGCTGAACTGAATACAGGTCTATATGACTATACAAGTGAATGAGCTTAAGTTGAAGACATTGTGGTGTTTTCATCTTGGGCTCCTAGCTTTATAGTTAATCAAGTAGGTAAAGGTGGCTGCTGAAGAGTTACATTAATCTTAAGATCTAGGTGCCATGCTCTCAAATTCAAGGCTTTTCACTGATAAAAGCTACAAGCTAGAAATTAGTCTGGGGATGTTGGATGAGTAGGTATTAGATAGGTATTTAATGCACCTTCCTGCATCTATTGATTACAAAGGTTTGCACTTGGTTATCAATGTATGGGTAGTTTGGTACTCTTATTAACAGCATGTGTAAGCTTATGAAGTGGTGATCATGTGATAGATTCAGAATGGTTAATACCTTGTTTAAAAACCAATGCTGATTTATTTAGAAATTCTTCTGAATTTTTAAAACAATGACTTATTTTTTTATAAAACTTTCTTTATATCTTTTCTTTTGAATCAATTCATTCCTGTAATAGTTTTAGTTCATCTATTTCCATTAAATTGTGATTATTAAAACCTATAGTTTTTGTTTAATTATATTAAGCCTAACCAAAAAAGAATCTTTAAGAATATGTATGTATTAATGTGATTTGTTTTAATGTACTATTACATTTAAGTCTGTTCTCTAGGAAATTGATGTATTTTGGGGTAAATTTTATCTTAGCCTCTTAGGAATAATATTACGGTCAATAAAAACTATTGTGTTGTCAATATCCTATAAACTTATACAATTTTTTAAGACTAATATTTTTTTTACTGTGTATTGTCACATATATTTCTATTTTTGCTTATAATTATCTGGTTTATTTTGCAGATGTATAGATAATAGCTTATGAATTGTTCATTTATTAATTACTGGTAAGTTATCTGCCAGTTGTGTATTACAAATTAGATTTAATATGAAATTTTTTAACGTCAAAACTAAAAATATTGTGTTTATGTGCATCTAAAACACAATCAATTATTAAATTATTTTGTTGATTAATACTATCATCTAAATTATTAACATCTAGATTAACTAGCTCCTTTGTAATACTATCTATATGTTAAGCATCAGAAATATTGCATATATTCTGTTTAATTGGTAAAACACAATTATGATTTTTTTTTAATATTTTGGTAGTGTAATTTTCACTACCCCATTCTCACACAAGAAAGGGGTTGGTTTTATCCACCTTGTGAAAGAATATAATCATAAATATATAATCAAAGTC
Organism: Epiperipatus broadwayi; assembly: GCA_028023455.1. Lineage (NCBI taxonomy): Eukaryota > Metazoa > Onychophora > Udeonychophora > Euonychophora > Peripatidae > Epiperipatus > Epiperipatus broadwayi. The sequence goes on from JAQFVV010008006.1 coordinate 23,586, forward strand.
ATGTGAAAAAGATCTATCATTCCCAAGATGCACATTTCCTGCTGGACCAGCACTTATCAGTTGGCCTAAATCACATTCTCTTATACATGGCTTTATCATTGATCACTATATATTGTGCCATTACAATTTGGTCACTAGCCAAATTTATAGTAATGTGCATGTAGAAAAGGTAAACCAAAAATCATCATCACAATTTTATATAATCATAAAAGAAGCTTAGGATCCAAGTTCAAACCCTTCCAGATAAAATTTCAAAAGCTTAAACAGAAAGAATGGGACAACAATTATATTTTATTTGTGATAAAAGGTAATACACACATTTAAACTATTTAATATTTAATTTTTCTTTAAAAACAAGATAATGCATACATATAGCAATGTATGTAAATTATTTAATTGTTTTATATTTCAAATATTCAACATTTAACTTCTAAAACTAAGCTATGCTTGATCAATTCTAACTTTTATCTATACTTCTATTTTCTTTTCTTTAATTATAAGTGGGATTTAAAAGTTACAGACTTAATTAAATAATTGTATAATTACTAAGCTAGCAATCATATTTTTAAGGATAGTTTATGAATGTTTGAAAGAATGAAGGATGTGGTACATTACATACAAAATTTTACATTTCTAAATATTGAAAGAAAAGGAAGTATTAAATCTGTTAAATTATTTTTTTGTACAATTTTTTAAAAGAGGAATCTGTTTAATCAGATATCAATCTTTAGCAATTTTTTTTAAATAATTTTTTCACTTTAAACTTATCATGAGTCAGAACTATAATTTTTGAAATGCCTATAAGATCTAAAGAAGAAGCTCAAAGATTTAAGTGTTATGATTAAAAAGAAAAAAAAACAAAGAAAGAAATAAGAATTGAGTCTATTTTTTTTTAAAACAAAAGGCTGGAAAAAGGATTGAATTTAGTTGAAAAATAATATAGTTGAAAATAAATTAGAGATCTAATTAAAACAAATTCCAAAAATAAGTTATTCTGATTGTTAGTTAGTAAAAATGATATAAAAATCTTGAATTATTAGGATGTTCAGATTATTAAACATAATATTGAACTGAAATATAGAATCTAGAAAATTATAGTATATCCATTCGAATCTGGAGAAGTGCACATCACATAGGAAAGAAAAGATGTAAAATATATTACACCTTTAACTACAGATAAATAAGATTTTTAATAGAAGAAGAAAATACTCATCAAAGAAGATGAATTAATTATGATAAATATTAATATACCAATTATTTTACAACAACTATTTAACTCAAAAAATTTAAAATGGGAAAAACCTGTTTTACACATAAAGAAGAAAAAAATTTATATAATGATTCCAAATCACTAAAAAATAACCTAATAGACACATACAAAAATACCTCAAGAAAGAGATTCAAAAAAGAGTAAAAATATAAATATAAGAATAACTTAATCAAACAAAAGACAATGACTTTTATACTATTTCTGAACCAAATTTATAGATATTTTTAAGAATTTTAAGATAAGATCATAAAAAGAACACAAAATAACTTCAAAAAAATGAAATTTCGAAAATAAAACAATTTTTTTATACAAATACTTTAAAAATATTACATGGATAAAACACCACAACAAAAATGAAAAAGAAGATAAGAGTGTAGAATATTGATATTTCAAAGATCACCAAGGAGGGAGAAAATTTTAAATTTTAAAATCTTAATTTTACTAAATTTTTTACATCTATTACATAGATTTTTAAAACTAATGAGAGATAATATTTTAAAATACTTTCAGAGGAAAATCACAACAAAAATACATTTAACGGAAAGGGGAAGAACTTAAAATTAATTGAGGATATATAACAATTATTATATTATTATCACAATTTATACTAAAATTTTAATAGAAAAATAAATATTATATAAACGAAAATTCATAATAGCTTAGGGATATCAACATCAAGAATATTATATTTAAGATAAAAAATAAAAAAAATAATTAAATTTATAAAAATTAGTATACAGCCTAGATAAGAAACCCGCATATCTATTTAACAATAAAATAATTAAGCAAAATAAATTTATTTTAAATATTTGCATATAAACCCACACAACAAGGAGAGGAAACCTAAATTAAATAAACAGGAAATAAAAAGAAACAATTATAAGACGAGAAATATTTAAAAACCCACTTTAAATTTACTTCAACATAAAACCAAAACAAAAATTAAAAAAAAACCAAAAGGATCAAACCAAAAAACAGAAAAATAGATCAAAACAAAAATTAAACACACTAACAAAAAAAAAAAAGGAAAAACTACATATATATAAATAATTTAAAAAATAAAACCTTTCTAATTACAACCAACATAAAAAAAATATAAAATGGAGAAAAAATAGAAAATTTTTTTTTTAAAATTTTTTTAAAAATTTTTTAAAAATTTTCAAACATATTTTAGAAATTTAATAGATTAATCAAGAATAAAAGGACAAAAAACACTTATTTTACAATTTAAAATAGAGAGAATACACAACAAGACAAAGAAATAAATAATAGATTTTTTTAACATAAAAATTATGCAGATAGGATAGCATAAATATGAATTAGAATAGCCATGGATCATTTTTAAAAACTAATTAGAGGTGATGGGACTGAGTTTAGAATTTTAGTGAGGAGTTTTTGAGAAGCTAATATTTCGTAACTTAAAGACAAACCATTCATCCCAACCCAATTTATATACTTTATTTTACATAAGATAAAAAAGAAACATAACCCAAGAGAGAGACAATATTTAATATTCTTATTTTATAAAATAAATGAGAACATACAAGAGAGAAAATTTTTTTGATAATAAGAGGGATGATACTCACAAACCAAGAGAGAGAAATTTATCTACTTTAGCCCCTAAGACTTAAAAACTTTTAAAAATTATCAACAAGAGTAATAGGACAATGGGGAAGGGTGTGATATGGCGTGCTTATCTAGAAAAGGGACAAACTCTGGGAGGAGAGAAGGGATTGAAGAAAATATAGATAGGGTGTTCATTAAATAAAATAAATTTTTTTTTTTATTAAACAAAAAGGGAAAACAAACAGAGTGGTCAGAATAGGAGACAGGAAAGAGGATTTTGGAGGAAAAAGGGGTATATTGAAAAATATTAGAATTTAATAGAAGAATAAAAGAAAGGAAAGTGAAAAAATAAAGCTAAAAGTAGCTAGAAAAGAATAGAACCGGAGAGAAAGTTTAAGAGATGATGGAAAAGGAATAGAAAGGGTAGAAAGTTTAAAAGAAGAGGATAAGAGGAGGAAGATGAATTAAAAGAAAATATCAATAGCTCTGTTGAAAACAACAATAAAATTCCTAATTTGGGAAATAAAATAGAAAACAGAAAATCCTCAATTCCTGGAATTAATAATCTTTATAAAGAAGAGGATGGAGAGGTTGTAATGGGATTAGAAGTACTGTAAAAGTAAAGGGGATAATAACAAGTACTGAAGAGTTTCAGATTCAATAAAGAAGGAAGCACTATAGGTATAAAATTGACAGATGAGAAAGATTGTATGTTTCAAAACATACAAGAAGATTATAACAAACCAAAAGAAATAAGGAAATCTGGAACAAAAGGTTTGTCGTTGGAAAAGAGGATAGAAATAAGAGAGGAAAAAAGAGAAAAGTATAATAGAAGGTAGTCAAAGATTAGAAGATAATGCTGAAATTTTAGAAGATAGAGCAGGAGAGATGGGTGAATAGTTAGAGTAAAACGAAGGTAGTAGAGCTTAGTTTTAAAAGATAATCTGGATAGCGAATGATAATAAAGAAAATAAGTAAAGTAGATACACTGATAGAGAATAGGCTCAAGAAGTAGAAAGCAATAGTAGCATAATACCAAATCTCCCAGTAAAAAAGTAAATGAGATAATGACAAGAAGATTGGGATAGATATGAAGGAAAAGAAGGAAAAGAGAGTTGGAGGAAAAACTTATGATCCGATAAGATGATTGATTTAAGAGAAATAAGGGATAGAAATTATTTTAGAAAGAGACAAAATCAACTTGTATTCTCAATCTGTAACAAACAGTGTTTCAATCTTCTTAATAATGGAATATATATGGTATAGAGAACTCTAAAAAGTAAATGTCAAACTCGAAAAAAATGAAAAATTAAAAATAAATTATAATGGTAAGAAATTGAAGATTTTAATTTATATAGTAGAATATTTAAAAGTAGTGTTATGGTACAAACCTTCTGAATTAAATATATAAGACAGAGAAAATTTAGTTGGTACAAAAAAACAAAAAAATGGTTTGCTATATAGGTAAAACAACTTTGAAATTTAAAAATAAATAGGGGAAAAGGATTTGGTATATGGTACGGGTTTAAAATTGTGGTATGGCGAAAAACCAAATTGTGGTACATGGGGTAATAGGAGGTATATAAAGTTTTTAATATCGAATATAAAAGAGTAAGGTTTGGGTGAAAAAACACTAAAAATAGGAGAAAACTGGCTTGAGGGAATAAGGGGATATAAGTAGGGTTGACCTTTACTTGAATAGTGGCAAAACCCAATAAATTATTTTATTTTTTTTGAAAATATATTTAACGTTAATTTTTTTATATTTATAGTGTTTATTATTATTGTGTATTTATTGGTTGATTTTTTTTTTTTTATATAGTTAAAACAAAAGCGAGATTTTATCCGAGGGGAGAAAGTGTGATTACAATTGTCACTAGCAATTTATGTAATGGCATGTAGAAAAGGTAAACCAAAAACATCATCACAATTTTATATAATCATAAAAGACTGTAGGGCATCCAAGTTCAAACCCTTCAGATCAAATTCAAAACTTTAAAAGAAGGGACACAATTATATTTTATTTGTGGTGGTTGATAGAAAGGTAATACACACTTTAAATTTTATATTTAATTTTTCTTAAAAAGCAGTTATAATGCATACATATAGGCATGTATGTGTAAATTATTTTTTTATATTTCAAATATTCAACATTTTAACTTTCTTTAAAACTAAGCTATGCTTGATCAATTCTAACTTTTATTCTATACTTCTATTTTGCTTTTTATTATAGTGGGATTTAAAGTTACGACTTAATTAAATAATTGGGTTATAATTACTAAGCTAGCAATCATATTGTTTAAGGATGTTTATGAATGATTTGAAAGAATGAAGGATGTGTGTACATTACATACAAAATTTTACATTTCCTAAATATTGAAAGAAAAGGATATTAAATCTGTTAAATTATTTTTTGTACAATTGTTTGTTAAAGAGAAATCTGTTTAATCAGTATCAATCTTTGTAGCATTTTTTTTTGTAAATAATGTTTTTCACTTTGGAAACTTATCATGAGTCAGAACTATAATTTTGAAATTGCCTTATCAAGATCTAAAGAAGGAAGCTCAAAGATTTGAAGTGTTACCTGGATGTTAAAAGAAAAAAAACAAAAGAAAGGAAATAAGAATTGAGTCTATTTTTTTTTTAAACAAAGTGTCTGGAAAAAGGATTGAACTTTTCAGTTGAAAAATAATATAGTTGAAAATAAATTAGAGATCTAATTAAAACAAATTTGTCCAAAATAGCAAGTGATGCTATCTCTGATTGGTTAAGTTAGCTAAAAATTGGATATAAAAAGCTGTCTTGAATTATTATTGTGATTGATTCAGATTATTAAACTATAATATTGAACGTTGAAAATATAAGAGATGGCGGGCTAGAAAAATTATATGTATATTCCATTTGCCGGACCATCTGGAGGAAGCTGCACATCACATAGGAAAGAAAAGATGTGTCTAAAATAATATTCTACACCTTTCAACTGACCAGATAAATAAGATGTTTTTAATAGAAGGAAGAAAGCATTCACCTGCATTCAAAGAAGATGAATTAATCTACTGATAAATATTAATCATCAAGTCCAATTAATTGTTCCAACAACTGATTTTAAACTCAAGAAAATTTACAAAGGGAAAACAACTGCTGTGTTTCATCCACATGCTTGACAAGAAGAGAAGAAAATTTACTATAATGATTTCCAAATTGTCCACTAAAGCAAATAACCTCAATAGAGTCATCATCATCAAATAGTTATACACCTCAAGAAAGAGATTGTTCCCAGTAAAACGGAAATGGTAGCTACAGAAATATAAACATTATACAAGACAAGTTTGAACCCTGGAAATTGCCACAAACAAAAGACGGTAATATGACTTTTTATATCTATTTTCTTTATGATATCAGTCTTAATAAACATTTTAGCGATAAGTGGTATATTTTTATTTAAAGAACTTTTAAAGACTATTCAGATCATTAAAACAAGAATGTCTTACTAATAATAACTTTGAGCTTCATAAATGATCTTGAATGTATGAAAATTATTTGTTTATTAATTTTACAGTTGGAAAAATATTAATGTGTAAAACATTTTTATAGGTTATGAATTTATTTTAACTAATATATTATCATTTGTTTTAAATAATATTTGTTATCATGGGATAAAACGCACATACATAATGATATTTTATATGTGTATAATTGTAAGTGAATGTGAAATAATGAGTAGTGTTAGAATATTGGATTATTTTGTTTCAAGTTAAGTATAGATTTCAACCTTGGAAGGGAGGGGAGAAAATAATTTAAAATTTTTCTAAAACTTGTTTCATTTTACTAATTTTTTTATTCTATTTACATGTTAGATTTTTAAAGTATGTGTGCTAATGAGCAGATAATAGTTTCTTAAAATACTTTTCTCATGGAGTGAAAATCATGGTCAATGTGACGTCCAACTTAATACAAATACATTTAACGGGAAAGGGGGAAGAACTTAAAATTAATCTGAGGATTGTTATATAATCAATTATTATTATTATTATTCATGTCAATTTTCATATTATCTAGAAATTTTATGTATATGTTAGAAATGTAGTAATAAATATTAGTTTGTTTTATTAAACGAGGCGTATATATTTCATTAATTGTAGTCTTTGTTAAGTGTGATTATTCATCATCATCAATGGTTGAATATTAGTTATTTAAGATATAAGTAAATATGCTAAAATTAAACAATAATTAGGAATCTCTTTATAAAAATTAGTTTTATGTTTAGGCTTAGTCCTAGAGCTGTAATTGAAACCCTTGTCATTATTGTCGTTATTATTATCATCATCATCAATGTGTTAATTAATGAGCTGTTTAACTGTTTAAAGGCCATAAATAAATATTGATTTTATAATATTTAGTGATCTCTTAGTATTATTATAACCACATCCCATCATCTATTTCATGCAAGGATGAGTGAATTGCCATCCTAAATTAGTTATATATAATCTGAGCTAGTGAACTTATAAAAATATTGAAACACATTTGTTATGTTAAGATCTGAGAAATGATTTATGTCTAATATACTCCACTTTGGTTGATAGATGTTTTACTTTTACCTAACTATTAGTGCTTATAGTGATATGGCTCAAAAAGCAAAATCTTCCATTTTATTATAAATAAAGTACCAAGAAGGGATTCAAACCCGGTACATGTGAAAGGTTATCAGATATAACCGTGTCTAGATTCAGATAATCTAATGGTGCCCTGCTAGACCATATTCACTTAGTATTTGTTTAAACATGCACTTAACATCAAACCAAGAAATGAAAGTGGATAAAACCTACTGCCCATATACCTGAGTTATAATATTTGCTTATAAAACTTGATAGTGTTATATTTCGAACCTTTACTTATGATCATTCTATGGACTACTTTAATTTTGGTTACAATATATATATATAAAAGGAGTTATTACAGTTTAATTGATATGTAAAATGTATTGCCCTCACAACTCTAACATAAATCACTTAATGAAAGTATATTAATAATTTATTAATATACTATTATTTTGTTTAGTTTCAAAAAGTCTTCTGATTAAAATTAATGGATAAAATAGTTTTGTAGAGAATTAATTATGTTTGTTTATATATAAACAACAATAAAAAGCTTCAAGCAAAAAACTTGAACAAAAGAGCTATTATAGATTTAATGAAAAAATTGGTTTGGTCTCAGGGATTGTCAATTAGCAGTAATTGATAATTTCTTGACAACATCAAAAGTTAAAAGTTATTTTTACTTACATGGATATTATCTCTTTATTTCCATTTTTTATTATAATAACAATCCAGGGAAATATTTAATTCAACACACGCACACGCACACACACACACATATATATATATATATTTGCACTTATGTGCTTAGATACTTCTTGTTATAATCAAGAAATATAATCAGTGCCATCAACATCTGAAATTATAATAATTTTTAAAATTTTCCAAGAGTTTGTAGCAGATCAATTTTAAAAAAATAATCTGAGCTTAGTGAAATAGTAATAGAATGAAAGCATTATAATAAAAAATTTCTATGCCAAATTATATAGTTTATCTAAAAGCTCAATTAGCCAAATATTTTTTTCAGAATCTAGTGTGCAAATTAAAAGAGAATGGCAAATCATAGATAACTCTGAGAAAAACAATACTTAATTATCAATTCTTAGACATTTTAAAGTAAAATCCTTCTCCATTAATTATATAGGTGAGCGGTGAGATTAGAGAGAGGGGATATAATATTTACACATTAGTATATTTAGAAATGAAATCAACCCTTTTTTGTGTGTTTTGTAATATCTTTGATACTTTTTATTTTTATGAGATACATGCATTGATGTTTTTAATACAAAGAATTGGTACATTCTTATTCTTTAACATTTATCAATAAAATATATCATACATTTGCATAAAAGCATGGGCAGTGAACAAAATGAAATTAAATATAAATTTTAAAATTTTTAAATATTTTAAAATAAAATAACTGTGAAATAAAAATATAAACAATAAATAAAAAATCATATTCTGATTTGTGTTTTTTAAATACAACTTACTTTCATCAATTTGCTAAATATGAACATGATTGTACTTAATTCATATGAGACATTGCACAGAACTATTTAGACTACTATCAACATTTGAAATAACTTTCTATTACTGTGTGAATTTAATTTAAAAATTGTTTTCACTTGTACTTGTTCAAGGAGAGAGAAAAGATGATTGAGCAGAGTAATAAAACATTATCAGAATATCTCATTCTGAAAGCAATGAAAATGTTTTTTTCAATAGAGCAACTAGAATTAAAAAAATATTTGATTTTAATAATTTTTATGATAAAAGGTTAAATTTTTTTTTATAAAATATTATAAATATGAAAATGTTATAAAAGAAACAAAGAAATAGTTATATTAAGATGAAGCGATGCTTCTCTTAGTTTCTTAGGATAATACACAACTGCCTGGCATTGAAATGAAGAAGTTTTTATGGCAAATTCTAATTAATCTAGCATTAATGCAAATACATTCAGAAAATTCAGATTACACAAGTTAATACAGAACTAGGTATTAGATATCAATTCTACTATCACACATATTATTAATTTTTTTAATAATATATTAAGAAGAAACAAAATCCCAATTTTTTTTAAAAAAAACTATTTTCATTGTCAATACAGGAATTGTTAATGAAAAACATATACATACTAAAGCGGTGCATATCTGCATGTATGTATGCTTGTTTCACGTGTGCTCAAATTTTAACTTACTTTTCAATGTATGTCATAAATTATATATTCGCGTGCATGTGTACAATTTATATATTTTTTAAAGTTAAAAGTTATCTTCTGAATCACACCACATTTTAAGTTAAGTTTTAAAAAAAGTATTTAATTAGAAAAAAAAGAGGCTGATCAATTAAGTAATAGAAATGTAATGTACTTCATATAATGGGAGGTAGCCAAGTAATGGAAACAAGCCATTACTAAAATATGAAAGTGCCATATTTCCTAATTGTAAATATAGGGGATTTGAACTCAGACTTTCAAGCCTCTTTACTATCCACACTATCTTATACTACTGATACACATGACCACACACACGCAGAAAAGATAAATAATCACCAATATCCATATTTCATGCTAACCTGGCACTCATTAGCTGGTCCAGATTACCATCTCCCATACATATATATATATATATAAAGTGCACAGTTTATATTAAGATAGAAAATCCTTAAACTTTAATGGCAGGCTTCAACCTACTCCAACCTCCAACTCTTCAGCCATCCATACCATTGAAAATCTGATGATAAAATTTCCCAAATCCCATACTGATGCCAATATTGTTGTCATGCCCATGTTGACTTGAAGTCTGTGACCTTCATGATCAGAGCTATGAGTTACAATCTAATATCTTTTAACGTCTACACACATTTTAAGGTATAAACGGCAGAGTTAAAACAAAGAAATTCATGTGGCCATATGAAAATTGAGGAAACAAAATTTGGATGGGACATCAATTAGGAAAAAGTAAAGTAAAATCCATCAAGAAACTCATAAGATCTCTCCCCCTTCTCGCCAGGCGGAGAATAATATATAAGTGGAGAATGAGATATTGTCTTCATCTTCTTCTTTGGACATATTTTTTTTAAACAGTTGAAAAATTATAGAAATTTGTCTGTATACACCAATTCTACTGCTGAAATCTTTTATTATATAGAAATCCTGCAACCATGTGTAGTCAGACGTCGGATCTCCATGATCATCAGGCGAAGACGGCATCCCAGAAGAAGTTCCATCGCATTGTCAATATCTAGTCATCTCTTACCACCACTACGCGAGTCCCAAAAGCAAAGAAACATTTCATTAATCTACAAGGAAGGAATTCCGAAAAAGACCATCATCTAACTGGTAATATGTTTTAACTCACCCTTAAAAACAATGTAACTGTAACTCGAATTATTCATGTATTTTTATTTTTATGCAGTCTTAACTTATACAAATTTTATATAATATTTTATACTTTAATTTTATATACTTTATAATTCTACTGGTTTTTTAATATTTAATGAAGTAAATTTTGATTTCTTTAGTATTTCATTTGTATTCATAGTTATTTGAATGATAGAGGAAGCTAAATTTAAATTGTTTACGCTTCCCCCACTCTCAAAGTTTCCTGGGATTTTAAAACTGTAAAAGTATCAAAATAACAAAACATGTTTAAAAGATTTCTTTCTTATTACTATATCCCCCCCCCCCCCCCCATCATACCAAGTAAAAATTATTATTAAATTTTTGGAATTTGTTTTAATTTACTCAAAAAATGGCAACGCTTTTAGTAATCTATTATATATGTAAATTTTATGAACCGTGTTTGCAGCCGCCTTGCAAGCAAATAGTTGATTGTAGACGGTTGTGGGTTCGCCTCCGGCCGATGCTCTGACATATGAAAAAAAAGTTCATTTTATATCTAAAATTGTAATGTTTGAAATATATATCATATTAGATCCAACGCCTTATCTCACATAGTGGAATAATGATAATCCTATTTACAGTTTAAATTTTATTTTATGAGAGGAAAATAATATTAATGATTCTTCCCTATTATAATCAAAGATTTCTCACGTGAAGGCAATATTTGTAATTTTATATAAATGTCTGTACCGCATTACCTATATACATTATATAATATGTCTGTAGAATAAAGCACAATCTGTATATAGAATAATGTAATGAAGAGCCGAACATGCTATCATTTATATTATGTGTGATTATTTCCCCCCGTATATTAAATATTGCGATATTAAAATTCAAAGTTAAGATTTATTAAGAAATATTATGTTGTGAGAGGGTCTTGAATTTTATCCAAACTCTTTATAATTATTCAGGGATACTTCTTATTTGATAAAAATGAATTTTATATTATTTAGTAGTGTGGGTGGAAAGTTTATAAAATTATTACTTATTATTCTTGTAATTTGCATTCCTGCTCTCCATATTTGTTGTCATGGTTTATTATTTATTATTATAAACTTCATTACCTCCGCTCCTTCTGCATGGTTCACTTATCATATATGGTGGAAACTGTGTAATTATAGACCAGACGTCTTACATGCCCAGGTTCCTGTATTAGAGCCGGTCTAGGTTCTGCATGGAGTCAGAGACTTCTTGCGACTCTTAAATACTAGATTTAGCATATCTTTGTTTTCTCCATTGGTATACGCCCTCAGTTAGAAGCTGCATTTCTGCAGTCAGGGACATCCATCCTTCATTCGTGAACTATGCCATCTGATTGCTCAGCTGATCTTTGTTATTATTATTCATTCTTATCATGGTCAACATTTTAATGAGGGTGGTACCACAATGTTCTTAAATGATTTATTTACTTAATCTTCACCTGTGCATGGGTAACCCTGGATAACCTTAGAATCAAACCTGTCCACAATAGTCTCTTTTATATGATATCCCAGTTAATTAGAGTTTAAATCCATAATGGTTGATAGCAACTTATAAATATTAATTAGGAATTAATCAGGGCACACACTGTAATATGTAAATCACTATTATCTTCACTCATAATGTTGTAAAGAACCAGTAGAATCTTTTATTTAACAAACATGTAAGCTACCTATTCGCTATATTCATTCCTGCAATAAATTTTTGTTATAATTATTAATTATGAGTATGTTATTTGTGAAATGGAACCATAGTAAAATTATGTAGGCTTAAGTATATTAAGTACTAAACTGGTGCATCCTTGGCTTTGAACCTGATCAATAAAGTAGCATATAAGATTATGTTTTGGGAAATTAATAAGAGTCTAACTTAGTAGAATACTTAAGTAGGTCTCTAAATAATAATGTGACCAAAGTGTCAATATTTGAGTGCTAGCACAGATAAGCCCCTGGGTCGATGAAAGAACTCTGAGGAAGAGAGTCTCTGTTCAAACCCTGAGCTATGTCATGCTGTATAAAGAATGGAAGCTGTGTTATGTCAAGGATGCTAATTATGTGGTAGAGGCTAGGTAGAGGTTCAAACTAAAAGCATGGGGTAGCCTTGGGTCTGCTGATTGAGAGTCCCTGTTTGGTCTTTCAGTCTTGATGACTGATTACACAATCTTGACCATTACAATATATCAACACCAGTTATTCATTATAAAAAGTCTTAATATATATATAAAGTAAAATACAATAAATACAAAGTAACTGTAATAAAAAAATCCTCAAACTATTATATTAAATATTATGGTTAAGTCAGTTTAGAAGAGCTAAAATTATCTAAGTGCAAAGCAAAAATAGAAAGACTGCAAATTAAAATGAAGCAAACATATTTGACTATGACCATTAACCTATCTTATTGCTAGAAAATTATATCATATCATTATAAAAAATGCTAACCAATGAAACTGTTATAGAAGAAAATGCTATTCATTCTACTCCACTCCTACAATTTATTGTAAACTTGAGTAATCAACAAATTTTAGATGAAGTAGTATTTATTAAAACTTATATCCAATCCTAACTTCTATTACTTATTGATTACTCAAGTTTGCAATAGATGGCAAAAATGGAATAAATAGTTTGTTTCTGTAAAGCACTGTATAAGATAGGAGTTATGTAATGCTTTTTTTTTGTTTCAATTGAAATTGTTGAAAGACAGTAATGATTTAAATTAATAAGATTTATCATTAAAAAAATTATTCATAAACTTTTAACACCGTCATTCCCCCAAAATAAAAATAACTATTTAAGATTATTCCATATCATACATATTAAATCCACCAGTGAAAGCAGAAATACAAAACCTGGTTTAAGTGAATGTTCTAGAAATCTGTAAACTTCAAAATAGTTAACACAAGGGTTCATAGTCAACTATTGGAATGTAGATATTATAGAACCATCATTAATAAATACTTTAATAAAGAATTTTATGCAGCACTGAGCATCAAGAAGTTTAATGACAAACTTTAAAATAGCTGAAACTTTTATGTCAAAATAGATTGTGGCTTTGCATTTCATCTAATCTCTCAGAAACACTCAATTTCTTACATTAATGCATGATATTTGATTGTTTAAGGTTAGTAAATTATCCCATTGTTTCAGTTAATAGATTTTGTACACTGTTAATAATATTGCAAACAGGACAAACTGCTTTATATGCTAATATTACCAACAAAAAAAGATGGATTTGAAAAATTATATAATTATTAATCTTTAACTGAGGTTTAAAGTTTATATCTGTGCTAGATATAATCTCTAGGTTAGAAAATGATTAGTAATAATCATTAGTGTATTTATCTGAAATGAATGGCGTCAAAGTTGTGAGTGGAGGGAGTTTGACAATGGTAAATGAAAATGTAATAATTATAGGTTCTAAGATACATAGTATTTGTCAATGGAATTCAACTAGAAATTAAGAAAAATACAGCCATTAAAGAATATACTTCCCAACAATGTTTAAAAATGGATACCTTTTTTAAAGATAATAAAGTTTTAAAACAGGCAAAACTCACTATATATATTGCCAAACACAGCAAGCTAGAGTAATCAATGGATGCTGAAAGGCTTGTGCATAAAATCCCCATCTAGTGCCTAATCATCCAATAAATAGGTACTAGATGGGAATTTTATGCACAAGCCTTCTGGCATCCATTGATTACTCTAGCTTGCTGTGTGTGGCAATATATATAGTGAGTTTTGCCTGTTTTAACAACAGTTATACACAAGCATAAGAGGTGGTAGTCATGTGATGTTTATTGGCTTAAAACCAATCCTGCCTAATAGGATAGTGGTGGCTATGGTTATTAAAGAACCAAAGACACCAAAATGTATGGGTACTGAACTGGGTTCAGACCCATATGTCTATATAAGCTAATGGGCTTGGATTGAAAACATTAAGGTGTTTTCAGTTTAAGACTCATAGTTTTGTAGTTAAATGGAGAAAAAAGGTGGTTGCTGGAGGGTTGCATTAGATCCTAAGATCTAGGTGCAGTGCTCTCAGATCCAAGGCTCCTCACTGACAAAGGTCATAAGCCAGAAACTAGTCTGGGGATGAGTAGGCACTAGATGGGGATTTTATGCACAAGCCTTCTGGCATCCATTGATTACTCTAGCTTGCTGTGTATGGCAATATATATAGTGAGTTTTTCCTGTTTTAACAACAGTTATACACAAGCATAAGAGGAGGTGGTTATTTGATGTTTTATAATAAAGTTTTATGAAAAATTTACACCTAACACAGAAAAATCAAAAATGTTATTTATTGGGAATAGTTACTTATTGGGAAAGACAGATAATAACTATTAACCATATGAAAGTTGCATTATCAAATAAATTACTAATTTACTTTATTTTATTGATAAAAATTTAGTACATTACAATAGGAATGAACAAAAAAAACACAATATAAAGAACTTTATATTTACAATTCTGCAAAACCTTTAGGAATACTATTAATGTCTCAACCTACATTATAATGCCATTTTACCCCACAGCAGTAAAGAGTCTAACCATTATATATTATAAGTTTCTTACCTTTTGATCTTGGTTCAAATATTGCAACTCAAATCTGCACTGGCTATTATCTATGCAGTAAGAATTTCACACTTACATTTAATATATTATTAATTAAGATAAATACTAATCAATAGCTATTTTTGTGTTCAGCCTATTCCAATTTATTTTGTCCAGAATTATTATAACTATTCACTGTGGTATATTCCTTATAAAAAGATTAGGCATATAGATAATGATGACCAAAGAAAAAGGTATGTGAATAATTTTACCAATTTTAATTGCGCATAGTAAAGAGTTGAATCAAAATCAGCACAATTATTATTGAATGTGTAATGTAATTTTTCTTTAAATGGTGCATGTAGCATTTACAATCAACAGAGTTGCCATATTTCCATTAGCAAAAATAATGATCCTATGACAAGTTTACTCTAAATTTTTATAGTGAGAGAAACATATTTCTAAAATATTATTTGTAATGAGTTACAAATAAATAAAGATAAAAAATAATATGCAATATGTTGTTAGCAGTATCAAAGAATACCCAATCTCCCAGATAATCATAACTACTAATTAACATACTTTAGACATTTAAATATAGAGCAGAATGTGCATTTCAAAAGTTATACATTAAAAAATTCTGATATTAAATAATCCAATTTACAATAAAATATTTTACAAAAAAATGAAAAAATTAAAAGGAATAGAATTGACAACTAACTTTTTATCCAGAATCTAAACTAAGCATTAAAACAAAATATCTGAAAAATTCAAGAAGAAACTATTGAATGAAATCTGCAAAAAAATTATAATGGTATCCTTTTACAAATCAAAATTATAAAACACTTCAGTCCAACATATTTCCCGAAATATCAAAACTAAGAGTATTTAGAATTTAAGACAGAGTAGGGTGAAAAAATTTTCATCAATTATGCAGAATAATTTACCTCTTTCAGAAAAGCCAGGGCAATTACATCATTTACAGATCTATTTACAATATAAATATGAGAAGTTTAGCTCGAGTCCAATCATCTTCTAATATTATTCAAGTGTGTTATTTATTCATTGAGACAACGAAAAGATTATGCATTCCAATAAAATGAATCTTTATTCACTAAGACAAAAAAAAAGATTATAAATTCCAATAAAATGAAGCTAATTTGGCAATGACTTTTTCGTATAACAATGAGGCAACACAATTAAATGAATATGAATGTTAGCTTCTCATATATCCATGAGAAATGTTATATTATCAGCTTTATTTTTTTTTTAAAAAAGTAAAAATAAAGTTACATATTCTTTCTTTTTTCTCCCAAGGGAGAATTTCTGTGTAAAAAGATAATCAATAAAAGAATTGTTAAATAATCTTCTAATCCAATTTCTGAACAGTTAATTAATCAAATGACCAATTGTCTAGCAATCCCATAGTCTAAAATTGTGATCATGAATTCTCAGGATTGTTCACTGAATCCACCATCTATTGGATTTGAATCTCATTATTTAAGATAACTAAAGCAGGATGGTCAATGGTCAATAATAAATATTTAAAAAACTCAGAAGTTTCAATATCTATATATTTAGGATATATTTTTTTCAGAGCTGAGTTCTGAAGAATATATTAACTGCTCAGTTTCCAAGCTGATAAGAAAAAAGCATTTTAAGATAAAGAAGTAAAATCTTATCTAGAAGTAAATGTCACTCATCATTCTGCTAGCTTGTATCAGTCAAGTATTAGTTAAGCTTTAAAGAAGCCTTCAATACCTAATCACTGTATAAAATATCAGGTATCTGTTGTCCTGTCATCATCAAGATAAAGATAAACTTATTCATAATTATACTTATTGCATATTTCTGTAAATAAAAACCAAATTACCTTGGTTACATTTTCCAATCATGTTTTCATTTATTTTAGCTTATTGTATTCTTAATTTTTAGCTTTACAAGTATTCAATCATCATACTTCCAACTTGTATAGCTCAATAATTTATGCAATTAACTAAGCAGTACAAATATGTCATTAAACATCAAATTATACAAAGTAATTCACTGGATTATTATTTATTAGTATATTAAGCAAATAATTATCTTATGTTTTATAAATTATTATGTATGTTTTATTTTTTGTAAAATATGGATCCATGAAGCTATACCATCCGATCTTACGGATGCTTTTATTGTTCCAATTTTTAAAAATAAAGGGAATAGACAAGATTGTAATATCTGTCACGGAATAACATTAATATCCACTTCACTTTCAAGAATTTGTTGAAAAGATTCCTTCCAGTTATAGATGAATAGTTATTAAAGAGTAATTTTAGAGAATCAAGAAGCATTATAGACATGGAGCTTGGTCACAAAGCAAACCCAAGAAAAGTGCCAGAAGCAAAAGAGTGATTTATATATTGCTTTTATTGATTTTGGTCAAATCATTTGATTCAGTTAATTCAACATATTTATAGCATTGTTTGAAATTAGTTGATTATTAATCAAAATTGGTTTATACAGCTTCTACATAATAGAATTAAAGGAAGTATTACCATTACAAATGGAAAATCTGAGATATTTGAAATGAAAACTAGTGTTAAACAAGGTTGTGTACTTGTTGCAACATTGTTTTCACTTTTATAATAATTGTCTTTGAAATTATTTATAGACAGCTTAATGGAACAGGGATCAAGATAAGTTATAGATTTAATGGTGGAATTTTTTAATTTCAATTAATTAAAAGTAAAATAAGTTTATACTCTTGAGTTCTGGATTTATTATATGCTGATGATTGTGCTATTTTTACCAGTTCAAAAGATGATTTACAGAAAATACTTGATGTTTAAAATATAACATAGACTTTGATTTAATAATTAATATTCAAAAAAATTTGGTACAGTTCTATTAGCCTGTTTGGGCCACTCAATGGATTGTTTGTATACAAGATGTACACAAATATAACTTTATCATGCCGGTTTTTTAATTATCTGTCCACATGATTTATTATTATAAGAATACATTTATTTTATTTTATATGGAAACAAGTTGTTTGACTTCATAAATTAACAATGACAACAATTTGCATTAAATCACAACATGCATTTATTCAATAACAAGTTAGAAAACAAAAAAATATATATCATTTGTTGGAACAAACTGCTGCTGGCTCTACATTTCACTTTGGCACAGACTCATCTCCACTAATATGGCCCAGAAGAAGTCCTCCCCCTTGTGCAGACCTTGCTACATGAACTTGGCCAGGTAATTGTCCAGGTATTGCCTGGGTGTGCTGCACTACTTATTGCACCATTTCAGTAAGCCCCAAAGTTGCTCAATGTTCTGGGTGTGGATGCCTATGGTAGGGCTATAAAGTTGTAGCAGTGGTTGACTGTCATGTGTTTGAAACCTGCGGCCTCCAGCTCAGATGTTTTGTAACCCTTCCAGAAGTTTGAGTAGAAGCTTAATCCAGGCTTGATGTTCTCACCTATGACCTGGAAAAGGTTAGCTACAGAGTAAGAGGGAATGATGGTGGCAAAACATTCTTTGATCTCCCGGCACAGCCTGTTGAAGATCCACTGCTGCAGAAGCATCCTATCCTGGTAGTTCTTCCACTGGCTAAATAATGTCTTGTCCACCTCCATAATCAAATCTGGCCTGCCAATTTAATGGCAGGGTCAAGACATGAGGCTCTCATGGTGCAGCGCCCACAGATCAGTTCATCAGGGTGCCTTTCAATATCTCCAAATTGGTGTGAGCCCATTCTATGGTCAGCCTGTTCTGGCTCCAGTAGTAGACAAGCCATAAGGCTTTCAAGAAAGGAATTCTGAAGCCATCCATCTGGTCTCCCTTAGAATAGAACATCTTTGTCATCAGGAACCCGACTGGCATTTCAAGTGGTAACTTTTGGAATGGTGCAGTGTCATTGGTTCACCACACACACACTTCTTCACAAGAGGCAATATTCTGTTCTCCTGGAAAAAGGGCACTGTAGCTGGCAATTACCACAATTTGAAATGCTCATTTTTGGCACCAGCCATTTTATTTGTCTCACAGGTGTTCTTGTGAAAATTTTGACTTTTCAAGTGAGGTCAGTGAAATTGTGGTTTGCCATACCCTTTCTGAATTGTTTGCAGCTTACAAGCTGTGTACAGAAGCATGGTGATGGTGTTACAATTATTAGTAGGTAATACTACATCAGGTAAATTGTAAGCTAATTAGTTTGGAATGCATATTTCAATATTTGTGGGAAGTTGAAGTCCATCAACCCTCAGATGATATGGTATCTTAGTGTGAATTGTGAGCATTTGAATAAAGTGTGCAACATAAAGCAGGCCATAATAAGTTCAGTGAGAAGCCTTATAAATGGCTTATTTCTGTGCATTTGCATAGAAAAAACAAGCAGCCTGAACAGGCTAATAGAACTGTACCATTAATGATGGAAGAAAAATTCTCAGCAGCTTTTAGTGTGGATATTTATAAATTTGAGAAATAACTGAAACACAGGCTTGTTATATACCTGTGGCTATATATATGTAATATAGGGTGTAGGAGCACAGACTTTCACACCACCCACCTCTCTCCACTCTATCTAATAATACTGATACACCTAAACACATATATGCTGAAAAGATAAATAATCACCAATATACGTATTTCATGCTAAACCAGCAATCATCAGTTGGTCCAGACTATCATCTTTACACACATATATAGTATGAGTGCTCAGATATATATTAAGATAGACTATCCTCATAGTTTAATGGACAGGCTTCAATCCACTCCACACTCCAACTCTTCAACCGTCCATCCAATTGAAAATCTGATGATGAAATGCTCAAAGGCCACCCTGAGGTCGAGATTATTATCACACCCATGTTGACCTAAGGTCAATCTGAACCCCACATGTACAGGACATAATCCATTTAATACATATGCAAGGATGGGCAGACATCTCTATAATGTAATAACTGAAACACAGGCATGTTATATACCTGTGGCTATATATATGTAATATAGGGTATATTGGTGATTATTTATCTTTTCAGCATATATGTGTTTAGGTGTATCAGTGTTATTAGATAGAGTGGAGAGAGGTGGGTGGTGTGAAAGTCTGTGCTCCTATACCCTATATTACATATATATAGCCACAGGTATATAACAAGCCTGTGTTTCAGTTATTACATTATAGAGATGTCTGCCCATCCTTGCATATGTATTAAATGGATTATGTCCTGTACATGTGGGGTTTAGATTGACCTTAGGTCAACATGGGTGTGACAATAATCTCGGCATCAGGGTGGCCTGTGAGCATTCCATCATCAGATTTTCAATTGGATGGACGGTTGAAGAGTTGGAGTGGATTGAAGCCTGTCCATTAAACTATGAGAATAGTCTATCTTAATATATATCTGAGCACTTATACTATATATGTGTGTAAAGATGATAGTCTGGACCAACTGATGATTGCTGATTTAGCATGAAATACGTATATTGGTGATTATTTCTTTTCAGCATATATGTGTTTAGGTGTATCAGTGTTATTAGATAGAGTGGAGAGAGGTGGGTGGTGTGAAAGTCTGTGCTCCTATACCCTATATTACAAATTTGAAAAAATAGTTTATAATTTAAATTGCTTAGATGTTGAGATACTGCACTGACTCCAATGTACCGCTTCTTTTAAAAAATTAAAAGGTAATATTTCACCACAGAAAAATAACTACTGCAGCTGAGTTAGTTGTATATAATGAAATTTTGACACCTTCTTTATGCAATATAAAAATATTAGAAAAGCCCATTCAAAGTTGCTTTTTAAAATTTTAAAAATACAATAGCAAGATTAGTTTTTTCATATTTCTCGATGTAATATTGTAAAGTCCTCTATTGTTAAAGCATACCTTCTTTAGATTGGACAAGTAAAAAGATGGAACAATGCTAGACTTTCTAAAAGTTTTTTATGGTGAACTTAAACATGATTTTCATGGCAGAAATAGACCCAGCCTATGTTATAAAGATTATCGCAAAAGCATTATAAAAAAAGTGCAATATTGATTGCTTCCATTGGTATAACATAGTAGACAATAGAATACATTGGAAAAATAGAATTAAATATAGGATTGAAATATCTCAAAAATAAATTTTCTGCCAAAAAAATTAAAAGACAATATCACAAAATATCAAACAGAAAAATGGACCAGTCTGTTCGATATGCAGACATATTTGTGGTTTGCATATTGGAAATTGTATAGTCATAATAAAATTAATTTCTATAGCTGTTTTAATTACTTTCTTGGAGTTGAAAAAGATCATATTTGTTTATTAGTGGCTTCTATATGTACAAATGTTTTGTTTTATTATGAACAAGATTAGTGTTGTTAAGTTCTCTTTCAAATATTACCACTTTATATATTTATTTATTTAGAAATGTGAATATTTTTGTACTTTTTTTTAAAAAAAAAAAACATTTACAATTTTTTTAAAACATATTTAAAAATAATAATTTACTACAATATATAATTAAATACTAATTATTTTAATAAGCATGTAAATAATTTTAAGGCTTATCAAATATATAATGCTAAGAATATAAATCTATTTCACAGAACAAACAAATTTAATATGTTACTAAGACAATTTACAGATAAGATTCCTATAGAATCATTTAAATAAAGTAGTTATTGGAATGAAAGCTTCACGTAAAGTAAAACTTTGTTATTAATACAGATCTTTTTTTGTTATGGTTGACAATTTCCAGTTTTCTGACAAAATTATGAGGATTCACTTTAGTTTTTATGATCATCAAACTTTATTATTTAACAAAAATTATATTTTTAAAATTTACTCTCAAATATATACACATTATATATATAAATTATAAACATAATACACATTATAAATATATATATAT
>JAQFVV010008007.1:0-45801 GCA_028023455.1 Epiperipatus broadwayi
TGCATCCACAGGTTATATTCTACTGACTTTTGAATCATTTCTTCTTTGTATATACCACCCTGTAACCTCGACTAGATATTTCTTGTTATTTTTTTATTTTTATTTTTTTTTTTGTAATCACTTATAGGTCAAATAAAATTATCTTGAAAGAGAAAAAAGTTTGCTTCTTCATATCAAAAAAATGGATGTTGTAAATAATGCACTCAAATTTACATATATTGGCATATCACATGCATTATAGATATTTTCTCATTACACCCCTAGCTATGAATATGGGAATACATATCTCCCAAAAACACTTAGCTTAATATACAATTAAATTTAAAGCTTCATTGTCTGTGCGCAAAGCACTTATAGATTTATATACGTCATTGAAGTAAACCTTATTTATTTCAAAAATGTCTACATTATTTTGATTCCATTAATATTATCTTATTTATAGACTAAATATTTTTGTACAAAAGGTGTTATTAAATTTAAAACAAAAAAAAATGTTGACCTGTTTTCTGCAGTAATTGTAATTATTTAAAAAATGTTAAAATATTTAACAACAGAACATATTCAAAGTTGTGATAAAGAAAACTTATTTAAAGCTGAATGCTTTCAATACTGAATCATATCATAATCAGCATAATATGACTTCCTTTAGTCTTATTATGCTATGATTATGATCTTATTAAGTATTAAAAGTGCTCAGCTTTAAATAAATTTTATTTATCACAAATTCAAATGTGTTCTGTTGTTAAATGTTTTAACATTTTCTAAATCAATGAATTTAAGATAGTATAAATAAAAGTTTGTACATTTTTTCTATATATTAAGAAAAATTTTAAGTTTATCTTTCTTATTGCATTGTCAAATCTATATAATATTAATATCAATTATTTTCTTTATTACTTTTACAATACTTTTTTATAAACCGCTATTAACAGTAGAAGTTCTAAAGAAGGTTGCTGGGGCAATCAAAATTGTCAATAGTGGGTTGTAAAAAAGCATTGTAAATAGTAATCAAAACATAGATAATATTAATATTATAAGAAAAAAAATATTTTGGATGTTTCCAATGTGATCTTTCTTTAGTTTTTAAATTCATTTTTTATATAAAGATAATCTTTATGAATCTGTTAGCTAAAAGCAGACAAAATGCTTTGATCCAGTTCTTCATAAATTCTTATCAGCCTCTAAGAAAATACTAAAAGTATTTTAAATTCACATAAACATTGTTCTTAATATAAAGTATTATTCAATATCAAAATAAGTTTATCATATTTTTTCATTATAAAATGTTTCTTTTTTAAATTATCAAATTTTAAATTTATTATTTCATGTAATAAATTTGTAAATACAATTATGTTTTATATATTTATATTTCCAACTTTTTAAAGATATATCTTATTTTAGATGAAAAATATATTTATAAGTTACTAGTTTTTATTTGGAATTTCTATGCTTTTGGTGGATAGATCTCTGCTCCTGTTATTAATTTCAAGTTATCCAAATATTAGAGAAAGTTAAGTTAGCCTGTCTCATGAGCAAGAAATGTATCAATATGACTTGCTATTTGACAATGTAGTAGCCATCCATTAAAGTAAGTTATAAATATTATAATTTTTAATATTATAATAGATTATGTGGAGTTTTATATAGATTATGTTAAGGAATTGTTGTAAAATAAAATTATTTTACCTGTTTTGAACAGATATTTAATATACATCATTGTTGATTAATACATTGAATTATTAATGATTTAAAATCATGTACATTTTTAGGTAATTATGATAGTATAGCCCACAGAGCTGTTGTGTGCAGGTACAAAGGTTGAGTGGGGCACAAAGGTTCTTCACGACTGGGATGCCAAGACATCAAGATAATTAATAAAATTTATAGGTAAATAAAATTATTTACATTTTTGAATAATTTCATCATTAGAAATACATTGTGAGAGTAAATATTTTTTATTTAAACATAGGACAAATTTTCCTTTACTTGGTTATGACAATTACCCCGACTTCACATTTCTACACACAAGCTCAAAATATAATACACATATACTCTTATCATTATGCTAAATAGACCGATGCCATTTTGTCATGATAATTAATAAAACTTATATGTAAATGTTTAGATTTCTGAATAACTTTATTTATGGAAATGCAATCTGATTGTAATTATTTGTTATTTAAACATAAGAGAAATATTTCTTTATTTAAACTTATTGTGGCAGTTGCTCTAGCCTATATATATATATATATATATATATATATATATATATGTCCACAGATGGCGTCCTACCAAAAACACCTATCAAGCGTATATTTCGTTTACATAAACGTCAGAGTAGTTAGTATTCACTATCTCTAACTATAATTCCACTTTCAGATCATGATTTCAAGCTATTTGCTATCGTCAGTGAAAGACAGGAATATTTTCTTTATTCCTGTCTTTCACTGACGATAGCAAATAGCTTGAAATCATGATCTGAAAGTGGAATTATAGTTAGAGATAGTGAATACTAACTACTCTGACGTTTATGTAAACGAAATATACGCTTGATAGGTGTTTTTGGTAGGACGCCATCTGTGGACATAAATACAAGCGTTAGCAAGTTTTTTAACTTGCATTTTTGTTTATCATATATATATATATATATTATTTTTGAGATATTCCATGTGGTAAAATACCTAATTAGCTGATGTTTTGATACAATAACAAGTATCTTTTTCAAAGTGTTCTCTTTCTCAAATCATATGAATGTGTGTGAGATTTAAAATCATTTTTATCTTTTTGTTTCTCCTCATACTGTAATTCTATTGGTTGAGAAGTTTTAAATTTTATTTTGTCCTCCAATAGCTTTTTCCAAATGTTGTTAATTTTCTTTAATTCACACCTTTCATTTATGCTCTTGGGCTTTTTAAAAATCTCTATAGCATAAACGAAAGGTGTGAATTAAAGAAGATTAACAACATTTGGAAGAAGCTATTGGAGGACAAAATAAAATTTAAAAATTTTCAACCAATATACTTTAAGTATGAGAAGAAACAAAAAGATAAAAATGATTTTAAATCTCACAAGCATCCATATGATTTGAGAAAGAGAATGCTTTGAAAAAGATACTTGTTATTGTACCAAAACATCAGCATTTTAGCTATTTTACCACATGGAATATCCCAAAAATAATAATAATAATAATATGAAATCATCATTCATCTGTGAAAATATTGGAATTATCATATATATATATATATATATATATATATAATTATTCAAAACAATACAATAATTAAT
Source organism: Epiperipatus broadwayi (assembly GCA_028023455.1). Classification (NCBI taxonomy): domain Eukaryota; kingdom Metazoa; phylum Onychophora; class Udeonychophora; order Euonychophora; family Peripatidae; genus Epiperipatus; species Epiperipatus broadwayi. The sequence goes on from JAQFVV010008007.1 coordinate 3,286, forward strand.
ACAGTAAACAATATTTTAAAAAAACAAGTATATACCAATTTAATAGAAGTACTTTTAACTATCTATGTAGTCGTTATCAACTAGATTCAAATTCTAATAGAAAAAAACGTTACAAATGTAAACAAAAAGTAATACATCATACATCAATTTTCCCACAATTCATTAATTTTTATATTGGCTGTCTGTCTATTTATCAACTGTTGCTTTTCACTTTTTATTAACATAGCTTCTTTAATTTTGCGTTTATTATTATTTCTTTCAATACACAGAATTTTAACTTTATTAAAATCAAAATCAAAACCATAATTACATGTTACATTATGATCAAAAAATACTGATGGTGATACATCATCATTTCTAACATTCTCTTGTCTTGATTTTTGCACTCGTTTATATAATAACAAATGCTCCCTTGATCTTTTCTCCAATGTACATCGAGATTCCCCAATATATGCCTTTCCACAAAAACATAGCCATTTATATATTGCACAACTTTGATTTAAAATACCACACCTATTTTTTGAAGTATTTATTAATCTATTTAAATTAGGAGTAGTATAAAATGCAACTCGACATATATTTTTATATATCTGTTTTATAAATTTAACCTGTTCATTACAAATAAATGGTATTGATAATAAATTATGTAAATATAGTTCTGATAAAATAAGTAACATAAATGTATTTATTATGGATTTGTTAAATGTTGGATATGATCATAAATTAATTTATAATATTGTTACTAAATTTAATAATAATAGAAATATTTTAGATGCTATAGATATTGATAAAATAAAATATACTTGGATATCAATACCATTTATTTGTAATGAACAGGTTAAATTTATAAAACAGATATATAAAAATATATGTCGAGTTGCATTTTATACTACTCCTAATTTAAATAGATTAATAAATAATTCAAAAAATAGGTGTGGTATTTTAAATCAAAGTTGTGCAATATATAAATGGCTATGTTTTTGTGGAAAGGCATATATTGGGGAATCTCGATGTACATTGGAGAAAAGATCAAGGGAGCATTTGTTATTATATAAATGAGTGCAAAAATCAAGACAAGAGAATGTTAGAAATGATGATGTATCACCATCAGTATTTTTTGATCATAATGTAACATGTAATTATGGTTTTGATTTTGATTTTAATAAAGTTAAAATTCTGTGTATTGAAAGAAATAATAATAAACGCAAAATTAAAGAAGCTATGTTAATAAAAAGTGAAAAGCAACAGTTGATAAATAGACAGACAGCCAATATAAAAATTAATGAATTGTGGGAAAATTGATGTATGACGTATTGCTTTTGTTTACATTTGTAACGTTTTTTTCTAATACAATTTGAGTCTAGTTGACAACGACTACATAGATAGTTGAAAGTACTTCTATTAAATTGGTATATATTTGTTTAAAATATTGTTACTGTATTAATTATTGTATTGTTTTGAATAATTATATATATTTTATTATAATTGGAATACAGACATTGATTAATAATTTATATATATATATATATATTCTACCACAGCACAAAACTGAACAGGCTGTTACTCTTTTGTCACTATTATTAATAAAATTTATATGTAAATAAAAATATATAGATTTCCCAAACATTATCCTACTTTATATACAAAGTAACATCTTATTATTAACAAATTGCCTTAAATATAAAACTTATTTTAAAACTATTGTCTCATAATTACTGTAATTCTGCATATGATGAAATTACGATTATCAATAATGTTTTACTGTCAAGCGTTGTTAGCCAAGAGGTCATCACAGCTGCCTTGCAAGCAAGTAGTTGGATGCAGATGGTTGTGGCTTTGCGTCCCGGCCGATGCTATGACATATGAAAAAAAAATAAAAAAATAATGTTTTATTAATTTAAAATGTGTTGCTTACTAGAGAGTATTGGGAGAGTATTCCCTCTGAAATGTTGCGTCGGTGTTCGATACTGTATTGTACTAACATTTCTTAATGGTGTTATCTTTCTCTTTTTATTATTATTCTCCCACATTATCGTTTTGCATATTTTATCTAATAGCTTTTTTTTATTTTTAATAATGATATTATCTGTTTTTTTAGATGATGTATTATCTTTTTACACATTTTACTAAACATTTTTTTTTTGTATGTATTCTTTGTTAAAAACTCATGATTCAAATCTAAGAAAAATAGAATGAGTAAAAACATAATTTTTAAAAATATATTTCATGATAAAGTATTTAATTAACAAATTTCATGGAAAATTTTTTATTATTGAAAGAAAATAAGTAAAAGTATGTTTACTGTAATAAATAGTCTATTTATATATTTATAAACCAAAAGTTTATTCCCTTCTTAATAAAAAATATAACCATTTTTTGTGTCAGGGAGATTCTGATTTAAAAATAACTAATGGATTTGGAAAACAAAGAACTTTCTTTTTAACAAAAAGATGTTAATGGGATGTAAAAGTTATATTAGCTGCATTATTTAAAATTGGCCTAGTTTGATGGTCCTAATAAAATATAAACAATATAAAAAAATTAAAAATATCGGACTATATATAGTAAATTGTAGTTTTTTTATAGTGAATAACACCAAATAAAAAATTAAATAATAGTCTTTGTGTAAATATATTATTATTGAAGGAATATAGTTTTGATAATAGGAAATGCGAATAAATTTATGCATGAGATTTTCAATGGGTTTTTAAACAAGCAATTACTTTAATGAATTACTAACCTGCTGGTTAAAATTGATCTAAATATTGATTACGAAAGAATAATGCAGATAAGTCAGGTGCCAAGTTCTTTTTGCTCCTTGCTATGAAGGATGGAGCTTCCAAAGGATAATATTCTGGATGTACATAATATTTTTAATAACCAGGTCAGTAGCTTATATATTATATAATTACTTACATAATATCAGACCCAGCATGAGAAGAGGAAGAAGCAATGCAACGTTTTCATTACTATTACTTTAATTTTACATGTAAACTGATTTATTTTAAAAAAGATTAATGGAAAGATTTTTAATCAAGATGACTTGGCAAATCTAATTAATTTATTTTATTTTAGCATGCATTTTGTTCTTCGTGTTTATGTTATAGAAATAAATGAATATAACACGTAAGGTATTTATCAAACACGTTAAATGACTAAAGCTATATTTCCAAGTTTTTCTTGCGAAAACACTGGCAAAAAATGTCTTTTAATTTACAAATTTTATTTTATAGAATGAGGGGGGGGGGGCTAAAATTTACCTTACACAAAGGCACTTCTTAGTCACGCGGTAGCATAGCTGTTGGTAAAGTATATACATTAATGTAATTAACGGTCTGTAAAAACACTATGTATCTCAAAAAGTTAGTGAAACAGGATTTATTTTTTTTTTAAAAAAAAAAAAACTACAGCTTTAAATGAAAGGTAAAAAAAGAACGTTTAGGTTTAAAATATTGATTTAAATATATTTACGTTCCACTTAAGATAATAATGAATAACGACACTTTCACATTAATTGGCTGTCACACATCATTTTAAATTGCACCCTAATTGCTGAAATCAATTTCGTTTTTTAGCAGTGCATCATTAAGATGAAAAGAGGGAGACAAAATCTAAATTATAAATAAGTTTTAATGCAAACATTTTATTTTTTTTAAAAAAATCTTAATACATCTATATTAAAAAGGTTTTCACGGGCTACAGATATAAATAATATGTTATCTGATTACATCCATCCATAATTTATTATAGTAAAAAAATATTTACCAACGATTCGACCAGGTCATCTGGTCATCAAGTTGTAGAGGCGCTGACGTTACGTCAATGTTTGCAGCGCCTCGCCATTTATTTTCAGATCAATGTTTGCAGCAACTCTACAACTATTTTCATAATATTTATTTTCAGTTGAAGACCAGTATAATCTGTTTGAATCATTGTTATTTATATTTTTACTACATTAAATTAAACACGAATGTACCTAAATAACATTTCATTTATATATATATATATATTGTAACCAAACAAATAATTCACCACTGAAGAATGATTAATAGAAGAATAATGATTACATAAAAAAAAAAAAAAAAATAGATATATCAAAAGTAGACGACCATACATGGTTGAATGAACATATGTTTGATTGGTAAAACAAAACTATTGGGCAAAAAGTAAAAAGAAAATTTAAAGAAACTACTCGCATGAGGATACTAAATAATACCATAAATCAACTTAGAGTAATAATCCATAATGTTTAAAAACGACTCATTTTGCCTCTCACTTGTCAAATGGTGAAAATTTTAACAATTTTCTATTCTTCTTTTATTCTTAAAAAACCTAGTTTGATATACAATTTTAAATTAATATTGAATGTTGGCTAGGTTCTGCATTGCACTTAATACCAAAGCAAATTCTCTTTGTAACCAAAAAACTATTTCAAGATTTACTCTTGCAGTCATGAACATGGACCACTTGCTTACTTCCATTCAGCTTTGGCATTTATTGTCTAACCTCATCTCCAAATGGATTGATTATTTATGACTTAAATCGATTCCATAATGCAAACATTCAGATTCAGTGTGCATCATCATGTATTCACCCATTCTTACCACTGGATGTATGTTATCTATTATATATCTTATTTGTCTGTGGTGATGAATGTTCAATTCTATCAAGACAAGATGGAATCTGGACTAGTCCATTATATGAAAATAAGGTGAGATATAAAAATAATATTTGGATGATTTTTTGCTTGGGAACTTCATAAAGGTAATACAACTATAAGTGACAGAACCAGAATGTCATTTATTTAGCATCAAATCCAATGTTCCAAATGGCATAGAAATTACAAAATATATCAACAATTTTCCATCCTTCATTTATACCTAAATAACCTACTTAGATATACAATTTTTAACTAATGTTGAACATTAGCTAGGTTTGCATTACACTTGCTACTAAAAGAAAAAAGTTATTAAGCCTGATTGCAATTTGAAAATGAAAACTTCTACTTCACCTATTAAATTACTGTCAGAATTATCTTCAAATATTTAAATAGTATGTTACATCAAATAGCAGAGAAAAAGTAGGGGTATTATTGATAGTAATCATAGTTGAAAAAGTTATAAATTCTGTATTTATCAGTCTTCTATGGGTGTAATGAATATATAATGAGCTTTGTAAATCATTTTCAGAAAAAAATGGACTCAAATCAGTACAAAAAATAAGCTGGATTTCAAAGTTGTCATATCAATGAATACAAGGTTCCACAGCATTGGATTTATGAACAATAAAACAGAATTTGAGTCTATAATAATTTTTATTGTAATTAAATTTCAAAACTCTTGATTCAGACCTAAAATAATATCAAATTCTCAAGAATTTTTTTATCAAAATGCTATAGCATGAGTAGATTATGTGATAAAAGCAAAAACTACTATTATTAACAGAGGTGAGAGTTTGACTTAATGCCTCCTACATATTTCATAGCAACATTATGTGAAATGTTTTTTGCAATTTAAATACAAATTAAAGACAACAAAGTAAATTAACATAACTGATATGGAGTTTTAAGATAGTATTATGTAGTGCTTTAAGAATAAAAAAAATATTTCTATCATATGAAATTAAAACAGCTTACTACTAAACAACTAAGATAACATTCCATGGCTTTTTTAAAAAATAAAAAATAAAGATTATGTAGTGTTTGAAAAGATAGATTTTAATAAATATGTTTTTATGAGTATGAAATGTAACTTAGTGAAAAAAATATCTCAAAATCAATGAGGTGATTCCAAGAAAGGATTAAAAGCTAAATATATAGGTAAGAAATGCTGATATCACTGAAAAAATTATATAGTAAATAAAGCTGAGGTAAACTCACTTGTAAAAGAAATGGCAGAAGATAGACAATTTAAGTACTGTTTATAAAAAGTTTGCAGAAAACTACAATAATAATGAATAATTAATATAGAAAAGGTGATATGGAAAAAAAAAATTTATGAATAAGGAATTTTTTTAAACTTGAACATATTTTCCGATAAATTTAAGATCGATAAAAATAAAGTTGATATGATATTTATGCTTACTTTAGTACTTTCAATTATTTGTGATCATTTCTATTTATACTTATTAAGAACTAATTATAGTATACATTGTTTGAAATTCTTTTTTTAGAATATATTTTCTTTAATTACTTTATTAAGACTACTTAATGAAGTAAATATAATTATTATTTTTTATTCAGTTTATTTAATCTATTTTTACATTATATTATTGTTTTAAATAGCATGTATATTTAATCTTTAAACTGCCTGACTCGTAAAAAAATGAGTAGATTTGATGTCACTCTAAATCGGCTACTTTTTATCCCACGTATACATATTATACGTCATTCAAAAGAAAATCAAAAGTTCTGTAAGATGGTGCCCTCTTCAGAATTATTTTACAAGTAAAAAATCAATAAAAATGACCATATATGTCAAACAAAACCAAAGCACCACTGCCTCACCACCTTTTCTTGAATCTTATTGGCTGTCCAACTTCTGTCAAAAAGGAAAATGGCTGCCAAAAAGTAAAAAGTTAGGTTCGTTTTGATTTTTATTACGAAAATGATAAACGAATGTTTACAACATTTTAAACAATATTTGAATTGAATTACAAATTATTATTGATAAAATAATACTAAAAATCAAATTATTTTAGAAAAATAGTTAAGATATTACCAAGAATTATTTATTTATTGCTACATATTTATCATAACGTTAAACTGAAAAAAAAAAAGATCACGTTTGATTGCGTCAGCAATCTTTTTGGTTGGTCAAATAGCGGTTACTCTTATTTCACTGCAATTGAATATTTTTTAAATTATAAATCAAATTTTATTTTTGAAAAGACTTTTGTTTACTTTCATAATCTGAAAAATTAGTAATATACTTTTTACAAACGAAACTAACATATTTATATTATTAAAAGTGAATCTATTTTAACAATAGATTTTGTTAAAGTTGTGAGTTGGCCAATTAAAAGTTTTGATTTTTAATTCATTTGGCCAATTAAATAATCATTGTTGAAAGGGTTAACAGAGAAGCAAAATGGTGATTTAAAATCTAACAATTTTTGGATCTAAGCGTAAACTATCATTTCTGGAGTTCATCATCACATGACCTTCTAAACAACTATCTTTTCAATGTATATAAATATAAAATGATAAAATATTACAAACTTTGATTTGGATGATAGTAAATGTGCTGACCTTAATATAATAACCTAATGTTAAAATGAAAATACATCTATCTTTACTTTGCTAACAAATATGTAATATAAGCATGTAGATTAAATAATGATAATTAAAAAGAGTAAATTTGAATTGATTTACATTTACTTTTACAAAATAGAGTTAATCCTACTCATTTTAAAATCCCTGCAAATAGTCTACAAAATATTAAATATGTAATATCATTACACATTGTAGTTGCATAAATGCACTGTCCTCTATCATTAACATAGACGTCAAAGCAAAGGGGGATTTATTTTACATTTCAATATAGTACAATTTTATAATAGGAGACAGTGCATTTATTTAACAAATACTTCAAAGATTATCATTTCATGTGTTACATATTTATCAAAACTGTATAATGATATAACATTTGATTTTGGTGGTTTATTTAAAGTGGTTTAACCTTTTTTTTTGCTGATTATTTTATTGGCCAAGTGAGATAAAAGTCTAAACTTTTAATTGGTCAATTCACAAACTCAAGTGTCAAAATATATTCATCTTTTAATATTATATTCACTTTAGTTTTGTTTGTAAAAAGTATATTAATAATTTGTCAGGTATGAAAGTGAATGAAAGTTTTTTCAAAAATAAATTTTTATTTATAATTATAAAAATATTCGATAGCAGCAAATCTAAAATAAACGTTACTCACCAACCAAAAAGTTTTGCTGACATCAGTGATTTCTTTCCCAATTTTACGTTGCAGATAAGTAAATAATTTTTGCTAAAGTCTTAACTATTTTTCTAAAATAATTTTATTTTTAGCATATTTTATCAAAATAATTTATAATTTGTCAAAAAATACTTTTAAAATTGTCTAAAACATTCATTTATTATTTTTGAAATGAAACAAAAGAAATCATATCAGTAAAAGTTATTGAAAACCATTTTCTTTGTTGTCGAAAGGTAACAGCCAATAAGAATCAAGAATGGGTGGTGCTCTTCCTTTGTTAGACCTTTAACATCAGTTTTATTGATTTTTTACTTGTAAAATAATTCAAGAGAGGGCAGCATCTTACGGACATTTTTTAACCTTTAAAAATAACACAAAATCTTAACGGTAGTATTAAAAATACCCGATTTAGAGTGACTGGAAACTGTCACATTTTTAGCCATAACTAGCAAAAAGTTGGTTAATAATGGATCTGAGACTTGGGAACTTAACAGAAGAGCAATATTACAGAACTCAGATCATTCAACAAAGTATGGAAAGACGTATGTTAGAAGTAACAAGAAGAGATCAAAAATTAAATACATGGGCAAGAGAACAAACAGGTGTTATTGACATCATTGAAAGAATTAAAAAAGTGAAATGGAAATTGGCTGGACATATTGCTAGATGATAATAGATGAGCCATTGAAATCTTAAACTGGATTCCAAGAGATTGTAAAAGATCTAGAAACAGACTGCTTATGAGATGATGGAAAAAATAAAAAAGTAATGCTGGAATGATGCGGAGAAAAGAAGCTAGAGATCAAAGAAGATGGATTGAACTTGGAGAGACTTTCATCCTGAAGTGGACTGATAATGGTTGAAAATGATAATGATAATAAACAGACATTAAATTTTCTCTGGTAAATTTAAATATAAGCCAATTCAAATGAAGTTATAAGAACACCCTGTCAGATTTAAAATATGCCCTTGATATTATAATTATCATAGCATTATGATGTTTTATATAAGATTTATACAGCAAAATGATGGGTTGATTTTTTTGTATCTTAACAGGTCTCTCAAAGATTTTACATCTTTAACAGTACTATAATATTCTATTAAATATTTGTTATTTGATAGTTTATTTAGAAAGTGCTATGAAAATCTCACAGCTGATGTACAAATTGCCCTCACTGTTATTACAATATAATCTAAGTTACATATCTATATAAAATCTTAGACAATAGAATAAAGGTGTCTTTAATTATTATGTTAGCATAATAGATACTTATTGTAGGAAACAAAACATTTATTTAACTATAATTGCAATGTTTATCCACCTAAGTGTTATATAAATTTATATACATAAATACACAGAAGCAGTTTACATTATCAACTTATACTAAGAATTTTAATCTGATATTGGGATAACTTATTGTGATAAAATAGATACTCATCTTTATCTATGGTCGAAGATGTTTATAAAGATAGTAAATACTGATCCTTTACCAAGAAAGATTGAAATTTTCAATTCAAAGATGTTTAATTAAACCCATTAAACAGACAAATATACGCTGTTTTGAATACAGACTAACAGTCATTTTTAGTTCTCAAACTGCACTGAAACTATGTATTACTTAGATCAAATCATGTTCAAGTCTAAATTGATTTATAAATGTAAATACATGAAAGCAACCCGCGCCTAACAACACCAAGCAATACTAAGACTATACATGTGGATATCGAGGTGTTTAAAGACTTCAGCTCACTTGATAAATAAAGTATTACATTAAATGCGCAAACAGTGAGAGAGGGTAGTATGGAATTTTCACATGGGGGAGATGATAGTTGCAGTATAGAGATTGAGATGAGTGGACCACTTATAAATTTGAAATATGTTTTCTTTTTATGTACAGTATTTATTATTTCATAATCTGCTTTAAAATAATTTATTTTCATTTTGTATGAGATTGGTGTAATTAGAGCACATATTTCTGTGTTGATTGTTATACATAATTCTTTCATGTGCGTTAATTCCTGTTTGTTTTTTTAATGTGTCAAAGCGTGGGCCGGGAAGCGAACCCCGAGACAATTGCTTGTAAGGCAGCTGTGCTAACCACTCGCCCACCATTGCTTGACAAAATCTAAGAAGGAAATGCAGTGAAAAGTAGAATGTTTTTTTTTCAAGTGTCAAAGCGTTTCTTTTTATTATCCTGTAAAAAAAAAAAAAAAAAAATGGATGTCATATATGTCGTATTAAGATAGAAAGGGATGATATAAAAATTTGCAAAAAATATAATAGGTGTTTACAAAAGTGGGAAATCAGACAGGTTAAATGTGTTCTACTTCATACTATTTAATTATTATATATTTTGCCGTTATAAACTAGAGATTCACCATCTACAAGTTATTTTCTAAAAAGAACCCCCAAATTAACAAATTTAATAAATGTTACTTGTTTTATACAAATTCCTTTTAATTACTTATACAAAAGCGAGAGAGAGAAAATGGTTATATTATACAAAAATTGTTTCACAGTGATATACAGTGATTTTAACGGGTTTTTTTTTTGTAGTCAATTTAACTTATCGAAAGAAAAATAATCAATAATTTAAATATATATTATTTTTGTTCGTATTCAGTACTATGTATTATCATCATCATCATCATCATCATCATCATCATCATGTATTAAGCATCATTGCCCAAAATAAACAATACCCCTTTTTCCAGGGGAAAATTCCTCAATATATAAAATAAAGTATTCACATTTGTTATAATTCTTATTATTATATATAGGGGGTTTGAACTCAGGCTTTCACATGACCCTCAACCATCCTTGCTACCTCATACCACTGATACACTAGATCACGCACATGTCGAAAAATAAATAATCCCCAATAAACATATTTCGTGCTAAACCAACACTTGTCAGTTGGTCCAGATTATCATCTCCACACATGTATACAATCAAAGCTCAGCTTGGTCTATTTGATATCTTATAACATTGATTTTAAACATTTATGAAGCAAACATTTTCTTATCAAAGATTTCAGCTCTCTGTCTCATTTTAATTTTTATAGTATTCTATTCTCTATCATATCTTCTAATAAAATATGATATCAAACCACTAAACATCACATGATCGCCATTCTTTATGCTTACACGAGCTGTTTACACAGAAGCTAAATCCTACACACAATAGTGCCACTCTTGCATCTATTGAGTGCTCTGGCTTGCACGAGTGGTGCTACGGTATGGAGAGTTTAGCCTCTGTGTAAAATATGATATCAATAACAAAGTGTCTTTAAGATTCATATAGTAAATCAATTTTTTTCATTTCAAGCCTATCATAAAATACTATTATTAATAGTAAAAATTGCTTGGAAAAAGCAATTATTAGAATTTTAACAAATAAATGAGGTCTTTATTGGATAGGAATTCAATGATTTATAATAACAACTAATTGTCAGTTCTGGTTACGTTTTATTTAATTTGTTTTTCCTAGACGAGTAACGTCTAGCTTTATGGGAGTTGTTAGACAAAGACAGTTTAAAATCAATTTAAAAAGTAGACTATTAAAAATCAATTTATATATATATATTCAAGCAATTTACATTTTTTTTAAAAAAAAAAAAATTTTAATGTTGTCAATAAAAAAAAAAAATGAAACCAATTTTTTTTTTTTATATTCGACAAAATCTCATAAGAGTCTTCTAATTCACTTTAATTTAATTCCAGAATGGTCTAGGAGAAAAATGTAAGTAAATTTTTATTTTCTGTTATATATTTTAGACTATTTTATATAATGCAACGAATTTCATGTAATGGCCATAATAGTCATATAATTTTTAAAATCTTTATTATTTGTATATGTGTATATATAAAAATTTGTAAAACAGTCAAGATAAATATTTCTCCAGAATTTTCTCAAAAAGAAACACTAAAGATTCCCAGAAAGCTTTCCTCAACTAAATGGACAATTTTAGATAATGATTTTCTTTCTTTAAGCTTATATCCAAAATCAATAGTATCCATTTATTTATAAATTTTTAAAGTTGTGATGATAGCGTGGCACTTACCTGAAATAAAGATAAGTATGTGAAAATTTTTATTAGTCATTTATTGGACTAGTGATTACTCATTTAATAAACAATATTTCTCTAGTGTAATTTTATTGTACCACTGTCATGCAAGGTAATGACTGGTTTCTGTCCTATTTTAATGTCTTGTGGAGAGATGTAATCATAAACATATGACCAAAGATAAGTGAAAAAGGTGTATGATCCCCAAAATGCACATTTTATGTCGAACCAGCACTCATCAGTAGGCACAGACCACAATCTCTTACACATATCTTTATCATTGTTCAATATATATAGATAGCCAATTACTACAGTTTAAAACAGGCAAAACTCACTATACATATTGTCACACACAGCAAGCTAGAGTAATCAATGGATGCCAGAAGGCTTGTGCATAAAATCCCCATTTAGTGCCTAAGATCTAGGTGCAGTGCTCTCAGATCCAAGGCTACTCACTGATGAAGGCCACAAGCCAGAAACTAGTCTGGGGATATTGGATGAGTAGGCACTAGATGGGGATTTTATGCACAAGCCTTCTGGCATCCATTGATTACTCTAGCTTGTTGTGTGTGGCAATACATATAGTGAGTTTTGCCTGTTTTAAAACAGTTATAAGCAAGCATAAGAAGTGGTGGTCATGTGATGTTTATTGGCTTACTACAGTTTAAGTGATGTGTTAAACTAACTACCCTCGCAATATTGACAAAAAACATTTACTTGATGGAAGTATATTAATAATTTTATTAGTCATTCATTACACTAAGAATTATTCATTTAATAAAGAATATTTCTGTAGTGAAATTTTCATTTCATCATTCTCACACAAGATAGTGGCTGGTTTCTATTTGTTTTTACTACCTTGTGGAAAGGTTTGTATCTTGCGTGAGAGTTGTGTGGTAAAAATTACATTACAGAAATATTACTTGTTAAGTGGATAATCTCTAATCTAATGAATGACTAATTAAAAATATTAATATACTTCCATTTTCGTATCAGTGTTGTGAGGGACGTGAGCTTAACACATCAATTAAATTGTAACAATTGACGTTCTATCCGAAGTCTAAACAAGTTGCCAACTTTCACATGTATATCACGATATCATAAAAATTGTCTGATATAAATGTGTGTTAGCGAGTGCTTTCGAAAATACTTATATGTATTTGAATGCTATATTTTGATTTTCTTTTAAAATTAAAAATGTATTTCTTTAACATCTTTCGGTAGTTAGAACTTAATAAAGTAATTGAAAGACTAAAATAAACAAGAAATAAATAGCAAAAAAATCCATTATTTTTTTGTGTTGGCGTTGTTTTAACATATAATATATGATAACATGTTTTAAACTAAATACATTATAACAATAATATTACTCCTTACTTTTTCATTTAAAAATAGCTACTTTATTTATACAGAAATCGTAGTTTGCAACGAACGTTAGCTTGAAAACTTAGTACATAAAGTATTAATAACTTTTAATAATTTTAAAGTACTTTTAACATAAATATGTGATATTTTTCTTTATTAAAACGTAATCAATCATGCTATGTACATTCTTCTTTTATTCATCAGTTTATTATTTTAGAAATCGAATAGATTTCATTTGAAGGATGTAACCCCATTATTACAGTTTAAAGAGATGTCACATTAAATTTAAGCTGTCTATCTATTTAAAAAAAAACTGTCATTTTTTATAATTTGCTTCAATCAATTATGGTCACATTTGCAAGGCTTCAGTTTAACATGCTGTGTCAGAAAACTGCACTACATTAAATACGAATTTCCCTCACAAAGCATATAATTTTATACATAATATATAACACTTGTATTAGCAAGAATTGTATATGCTTTTAGAATACATTCTCTCGCAGCCATTTTAAAATTGTGAATATAAAAGTACTATAAGATAAAAAAAACTCAAATTAATTTTATGACAATTTATTTCATATATATATAAATAACTATAACCATTAAATGTCTCTATTTTTAAATCATATAATAATAATTCAAACAAATTTATTTAATACAGTATTCAAATTTTAAACAATATATACTTTACTGGAAGTACTTTCGATTGTATCACTGACAATCTTTATCAACCATTAATCAGTACACAAAATAAAAACTTATATTACCTGTCATGCAATCTATGCAAATTTTTCACAATTCTGTTGTTTTTATATTAGCTGATTGTCTATTCATTAAACCTTCTCTATTCCTAGATATTATCATTGCCTCCTTAATTTTTCGTTTTTCATTACATCTTTCAATTTGAATAATTTTTACATCTCTATTATCAAATTTAAAACCATAATTACATGCTCTATTATGATCAAAAATAATTGATGGAGTATTCATATTTAATGAAGATACATTTTCTTTCTGTACACATTTATACAATATCTTATGATCATTATATCGTTTTTGTAATGTACATTTTGATTCCCCTATATATTTCATTCCACAACCACATACCAACATATATATAACAGAACTTAATTCAAACTTAGAAATCTGGGTTTTAGAATTATTTATCGTATCATTTATATTATTTGAAGAGAAAAAAGGTATCTTATACAAACCACTATCAAGTTTATTAATTAATTTAGCTTGTTGATTAGATATAAATGGAATAGAAATCCATTTATCACTTTTTAATTTATTTAATATTTTCTTTTTATTATTTTTATTTTGATTATATTTTGTAATTGTATTATAAATAATATTCCATCCATAACCAACATTCAACATATCAGTAATAAATACATTAATATTTTCAATTTTATCACTAATAAACTTACACAAAAAATCATTTCTAAACAAAAAATGACTTTAAACCAGCTAATTTATGACCCATAAGAACTCTAGAATTATATGGAATATAACCCCTAATTGGCACAGGCTTTAAAACCATATTATAATCAAACACATTATTATTTCTTTTAATAAATATATCTAAAAACTTTATAGAATTTTTTCTCTTCATTTAACACCCATTTTATATTATTAATCATATTTAACTCATTAAATAAATTAACTATTAGTTCATTATGTTCACATATAAATACATCATCGACATATCTACAATATACTTTAATTCCTTTATATTTTACCTGAGGTAATATTTTTAATTCATAACTAGAAATAAAAAAGTTACAAACCTGTGATACCACTGGAAGACCCATAGGCCAACCATAATTTATTTTATAAAAGCAATCATTAAACCTAACACACACATATATATATATATATGATCATTTATAAATCTTAATATTTTAATAATAAAATTCTTAATGTTATCCATAGATTTTAAAATCAAAGCTCTTTCAATAATCTCTATTGATTCCATATGATTAATTGAACCATACATTTTGGATATGTCAAGTGTACACATATCATTATTATCAAATTTGTGGGAAATTTTAATGGATTGAATGATGGGTAATATAAGTTTTTATTTTGTGTATTGTTGCAATTGTAGTTATTGCCATGCAATTCATTACTGTTTGGAATTCTAAAATAACCAAGTTGGAAACTGCAGTTATCATCAACAAAAGAAAAGCTTAGAGTTACTGGATAACTGAATAATGGAAAAGCCTATTACTAGTTTTGGAAAACTCTAGAATGAGTGGCTAAAAGCAGTTCTTCCTCTTTCTCTCTCTCTACAACCACATGAAGCCTAGAAATCAGAAAACATGCCAAAGTAAACAGCAGCAGTAATTTAGTATGCTATTCAGCCCAAGTAAACCCCTTCTTAATGTGAAGATTTAAGAAAAAAAACACTGACCATTAAATATGTCAAGGTAAGAAAAATTTAGATACATTTATAATATTTAAATATATTTTTGAAAACATATTTGGTGAAATAATTCACATATTGCTATGTATTGGTATTGCATTATAAAAACATCAGCAAGTAATAGAGACTTTGTATTGCATTATAAAAATAGCAAGTAATAGAAAGTTTGTATTGCACTGTAATAATATCAGCAAGTAATAGAAACTTACATACTTTAAAGGTACATATCTAAAACTAAAAAAAGAGATAAACATTTCCAATTTTATCCCTCCCTCCTCTGTGTGAGGAAACTCCGAACCTCAGAGTGAATAGCAGTTTTGGAATGCAAACCTGAAGCAAGACAAGGCTATCCCAGACTCCTTTGCATGGATGAGGAGAGCAGTATTTAAGGCCTAGTCAGAATAAGAGAATTGTCATGAGATAGCAGCATAACCAGAATATGGCATACCAGCTGAAACCAGAACTTGTGATCCAGTGAACTCTGCTACTGAAGGTGCAAAAGTAGACTTAGGGACTAATAGCGGCCATCCGTGCTTTATTATTATTTGTCATAAGCCACATTGGCCAAATTATGTAAGCATATTATTAATATATTAAACTTGTTGTAATCGTAAGGCCAGTACTGTAATTTGTATATTAAATTATTAGTAAGAGTATATATGTAACCTAAATACATTAATGTTGACTTGTTGTAAATATGTTAATGTAGTTTGTTGTAAATAAACCTTTGTTATTGTTAATTATTGGTAGTTTAAAATATTTTGGTCCATGTGCTTATTAGTAATGGACAGAGGACACAGCAATTGGCTCAGTCACAGTCTTGATTATGAAACTCAATGGAATGTAAGGAAATAATGTTTCTAAAGAATAGTAATTATACTGGTTTTAAGTACTTAAGAATATTGATTTAAAATAAATGAACGAAATAATATGTGAGTTAAATTAAAGAGGTATTTATATGTATGCTTCTATAGAAAAATTAAATTGAATATGTTTCTACTTCAAATATGCAAAGAGATTAAATATACTTTTATAACACACAGAATAAAAAATACTTTTATGTAAAAATGAAATTGAATATGCTTTTAATTCAAATATGCATGGGAATTAAACATATATTTATAATACATATGATTCTATGTAAAAATGAAATTGAATATGTTTTTATTTTAAATATGCACAGGGATTAGATATACTTTAATAGTCCATGGATTGAAAATGCTCCGGTATAAAAATTAAATTATATATGCTCCTATTCCAATATGCATCTATCTACAAGGGTTAATCTTTAATGTACATAAGAGACATAAATTGACATCCATATACCTGGATCAAAGATTAATTAAGTAAATGAATGACTCAAATATACAAACCTGAATTAGATAATAAATATTCTGAATACATGAGTGACTTAGGTCTACATCCATATACCTGGATCAAGGAAGAGTTAAATAAATGAATGACTTAAATCTAAAAACTTGAATTAGGGTTAATACTTTGCATATATGAGTGACTTAGGTCTACATCCCTACACCTGGACCAAGGAAGAGTTAAATAAATGAATGACTTAAATTTACAAATCTGACTTAAATAATTCATATTTTAATTTAAGTGAATGACATAAATCTGCATCCATATGCCTGGATCAAAGATGAGTCAAATAAATAAATGACTTGAACCTACATCCATGTACCTGGATCAAAGATGCACTAAATAAATGAATGACATAAATCTACATACACCTAGATCAAAGGTGAATGACTTGAATTTACATCCATACACCTGAATCAAAGATGAATTACTTGAATCTACATCCATATACCTGTATCAAAGATGAATGACCAAATTCTATATCCATATACCAAAATCAAGGATGAATATTTTGTACAGTACTTATAGTTGAAGGATTTATGGCACCAATCATCATTGATTAGTAAAAGAATGATTAAATGTAAATCAAACTGGCCTAGGAATATATGTGCATACAGGAAAATGTAATTCCAAAGTTGGACTGTCAATAACTTTTGTTGTTAAATAAATAAATCATTGTTATCTAAAACTAATCCATCTAGTCAGTTTAATTTCACATCACTCATCATTTATTGCATTTTCTCACAAGAATCTCATGCTTCCTGAACTATGTTGAGCATAACCAGATCTGAGTAAGTAAGTAAAGTTGTGGTAACCTGTAATTCTAGTGGCATCATTTAGGAAACAAAACAAACAAATTTTTTAGATGTTTCCAGTCTCTTTAATGCTACATCCTCTGATGAGCAGGAAATATTGTTGTAGGTGGGTAAGGTAGACATTGTGTAATGCCAATCTTTATTTCTATCCTGCAATATGCTCATCAGGAAATAAAATCAACCAAGCGAGGAGTTGGTAGTTCAGTCCAGTTACAATATATAACAAAAAATTATTGAAATAAAGTGAATATATTTAAAATTAATTTCATATAATATTAAAAATTTAAATTTTTCATTAATATTTTGCTAAAACTTTTTGTAAACTCTATCTAACATATAAAAACAGAATAAGATAAATAAAAGTATATAAAAATCAATGAATTCAATTTTCAATAAATTTTTCACTTTTAAATTACAACTGCAAGCATCAATGTTATATATAAAAATAAAAATTTAATTTTTTTATTAATTCTATGCTAAAATTGTTTACAAACTCTAAAAAAATTTCTAGATCAAAAATTGAAATGTTAGTGACATTTGAATGTCATGAATTTTATCTAGACAGACTAAACAACAGAGTAAGTTAAATAAAAAAAATTAATTAAGTGATTATATTCAGATATGTAAATACTTATAATTGAATACAATCCTATATGTTGTAACTGGCTAATTAGGAAATAATTATAATAAACTACAGTCATGTTATATAAACAATAACTATGATGATGATTAATATTATTCTGACTAGCTCAAGATAGACTACTAACATATAGTATCTAATAAAATCAATATTTTATAATAATTAACTGTAAGAAACATATTAAATAAAATATAATAACATTTATGTTCACAATAACTAATTAGGGTTCCAACTAGAATACTTAACATTTACTTTGATAATAAATTTAACTACAACTATTTCATTATTATAAAAAAAGACATAGTTCTATTAAAATAACAAATACAATTATAAAACTCCTCACATGAGACATTCAACAAGGTACAATGGCTTAAACATTGATGATATACCCCTGAAAATACATTCCCAATGACATAGAAATATTACACCATCAAATTCATATAAGAACACTACATCTTAAAACATACACATAATAATCCTAACATATGATTTACAAATTTATTCAGCTTCATCTATTTAAATAGAAAGTAGGTTGGAGTGAAGAAGGGGTTCCCCTCTTTTCTTCCAAAGCATAAGCTTGTGGTTAAGACCTGTAGAGGTCACTAATATCGCACTTTTACATACTTATAGAAATAACAATAAGTTAATTACTACTCCTTTAATAAAAAAATACAAATTAAAAATTTAACATCAATTGATAATTCTTACTCATCATCTTTTAATACAAATTTCACAATTCTTTTAAAAATAATCTCAGGTTCATTTCTAAGACTAATAATAAAAAAAATAATTGATTAAGATCCTGTAATTAAATATGATAAAGGATGTTAAACAGGCAAACCTCACTATACGTATTGCCACACACAGCAAGCTAGAGTAATCAATGGATGCCAGAAGGCTTGTGCATAAAATCCTCATCTAGTGCCTACTCGTCCAATATCCCCAGACTAGTTTCTGGCTTGTGGCCTCCCTCAGTGAGAAGCCTTGGATCTGAGAGCATATCTAGGTGCAGTGCTCTCAGATCCAGGGCTACACACTGACAAAGGCTACAAGCCAGAAACTAGTGTGGGAATATTGGATGAGTAAGCACTAGATGGGGATTTTATGCACAAGCCTTCTGGCATCCATTGATTACTCTAGCTTGCTGTTTGTGGTAATACATATAGTAAGTTTTGCCTGTTTTAACAGGTATACACAAGCATAAGAAGTGGTGGTCATGTGATGTTTATTGGCATAAATGATTTTACATAATATCTAACAATTTTTACAAAAAATAATAACAACAATAAGGAACTAGAATATCTTAATCATTCTTAACATTAAATCTATTGAAAAAATTAATGTTTAGCAATAAAACATAAATAAAATAATAAGATTCTGAAAAAAAACATTGTACAATCTTTATTTATTCATGTGATATCACTAAAATATAATATATTTTATATAGTGGCAATATTAATATCACAAATTAATGCTGGATCATTATTAAATAGCCACCAATAATTACATCTTCTACAATAGTAGTAGTAGTAGTAGTAGTAGTAGTAGTAGTAGTAGTAGCAGTAGCAGCAGTAGTAGTAGTAGTAGTAGTAGTAGTAGTAGTAGTAGTAGTAGTAGCAGTAGCAGTAGTAGTAGTAGTAGTAGTAGTAGTAGTAGTAATAGTAGTTAGTAGTAGTAGTAGTAGTTAGTAGTAGTAGTAGTTAGTAATAGTAGTAGTTAGTAGTAGTAATAGTAGTAGTAGGAGCAGGAGTAATAATAACAACAACAACAATAATAATAATAATTTACTTTCTTATTCAATCATGTAATCATAATAATAATATTCTAAGTAATCTTTTTGAATCATGTGCCAACAAGTAATCACTTTTAATTTTCATGGATCAGGCATGTGGAAAAAAGAATCAATGAATGACACTCAGACAAATTAAAACTCTCAACAATAAAGTATTTTTTTAAAAAAAAAAACATTAACAATTTTATTATAGTTGAACAACATATAGCTATTATACAATAAGATTATAAAAATTAAAAAAAATATATTTACATACTGTAATATAAAAATTAACATTATTTAAAATTAAAATATTTATACAACAAATATTATAAGTAAATAAAAAATAAGATAGCCTTCATTCTGACTACCTAAAATGAAATAAAATCTTACAGCATAATGTATACTTTTAAATGTATTTTTGATGCACATTTTTTTGTCATTTATAAACAATAAGAGTGAATATTTTTTCAGTAATGTTAACTTTTTTTAAAAGTAATGTATTTATTTTACATAATTGTAGGGAAATTGCAGAAAATGTAGGTATAGAAATGTTATAGAAAATTGATTGCTGTGGTTTAAATAAGATATGTAAATAATTACACCTTTTTTTTTGTCAATCTATGTTTAAAATAAAAATGGATATTATCATGAATTACCAGAGTATTTCTTTAAAATTAAAAATAAATAAATGGTGATTTAAACCTATGTTTAGTAACCTTTTATTATATAAATTTGATTATTAGCTTTACAGTCTCTGATATTATTTTCCTCTCCAAATAACTCACAATTACAATAACTATTATGATCATTTTATTTTTGCTGTGGAAAAATACTATTCATAGGAATTTTAACCCATAAAACTGATTTGAATGAATATAGATGTACAAATATATACACTTTATAAACAAATATTGATATATTTTATTATTACACCAAAAATATCTTCTGCCTATGGAAAGGCCATTGTTTCTGTAATATTTTTTTTAATTTGTTGCTTTAACAAATTTCAATCATGCATGGTATTACTATGAAATTGTTTTTGTAATAGTTTTTTTTAATTGGTTGTTTAACAACGTTTTTTCAAAGATTTAATGTAAATTAAATTAAAGATGTTTTTGCTTTGCAGAATTACTTCCTAAAAATATATAAATTCAATATTCTTTCTTTTTCTTTTTAAAACTTGTTTTATTCCAAACTATAATTTTATTTCTCTTCCATACAATGTTTCAACTACATTCTGTAGTCATTATCAAGTTTCCTTAAAATAATAATAATAATAATAATAATAATAATAATAATAATAATAATAATAATAATAATAATAATAATAATAATAATAATAATAATAATAATAATAATAATAATAATAATAATAATAATAATAATAATAATAATAATAATAATAATAATAATAATAATAATAAAAATATAAAAAATAAAAATAATAATAACACAAATAAATAAAATATTAATACATTCCAAATATATAATATTCAAATAAAACCACAATATTATTATCATCTACAAATACAATTATTACCTCCTTCCCTATCTTTAATTATTTCTTTTAAAATACCTTTATAATTTCATACTCTTCTTATATAAATTTATTATCTATTCTCTAAATCTTTACTCATTAACATTCGTTTTATACCCCTCCCCCCTTTTTTATTTTTATATATTATTCCTATATTATCTTATTTTTTATCTTTATTTATTAACATTCTATTTAATATTGTTTAAAAATATTGTTTTTGTTAAATTTGATATTGTTAATATGTATATGAATATTGATCCTGAAATTGCAATAGATTATATTATTGATTTATATAGAAAAGATGTAAATATTAAAATCAAGATGGAAATTTATATTTTGTACGAATTATTGGTTATTTGTTGCAAAGATCTTATTTTTAGATATAAAAATAAATTTTATAAACAGAAACATGGATTAAGTATGGGAAATAGTTTGAGTGACTTTTTAGCAAATGTATATATGTATAATTTTGAAAAAGAATTTTTTAATAATGGAAAATAGAAGCCAATTTTTTACAATAGATATGTAGATGATTATTTTTTGATTTTTAATGGGAATGTTAGAAAAGCAAATAATTTTTTGGGGTGTATAAATACAAAAAATGATAAAATAAAGTTTACAATGGAAAAAGAAAATAACAATGTAATTGATTATATGGATATAAGAATTTTTAAAAAATTTGAAATGGATGGAATGATTTATATAGATACAACAGTATTTAGAAAGAATACATATTTTGGATTAGCTAATAATTGGTACTCTGATATTGAAAAACATTGCAAGCTTAATATTGTTAATAATAAGATTATTAGGGCTGTTAAGGTATGTTCAAATGTAATGTTTTTTAAAGAATGAAATAAATAATATTAGGGGGGAATGTATTTAAAATGATTATCCTGAATATATTGTAAAAAGATTGATATCTAATTATAATATTGAAAATATAAAAAGAAAGATTAAATTGAATAAAAATGGAGAAAATAAAATAATTTATATAGGATTTAGGGTATCAAGATATTTATTTTTTAAAATTAAGAAGTTTTTTAGGTATTTTAATAGGAGATATAATACATTAATTTGCCCTGTTTATAAAAGGAAACAATGTTTGGGTGAGTTAATAAATGATTATGATAAAATTGATATTTTAGAATGTATAAATTCACTATATATAATTAAATGTATGGATTGTGATAAAAGTAATGTAAATATGACTTATATAGGAACAAGTAAGAATAATTTAAAAACTAGATTAAGACAGCATTTATATGATAAAAAATCTGCTATATATATTCATAAAAAGGTATTTAAGCATGAAAATTTTGTTATAAGGCCATTGGAATGCATTAAAAATTTTAAAGAGAGAATTAAAAAAGAGGAATCAGTATTAAATAGAATATTAATAAATAAAGATAAAAAATAAGATAATATAGGAATAATATATAAAAATAAAAAAGGGTGGAGGGGTATAAAAAGAATGTTAATGGGTAAAGATTTAGAGAATAGATAATAAATTTATATAAGAAGAGGATTAAATTATAACAGTATTTTAAAAGAAATAATTAAAGATAGGGAAGGAGGTAAATAATTGCATTTGTAGATGATAATAATATTGTGGTTTTATTTGAATATTATATATTTGGAATGTATTAATATTTTATTTATTTGTGTTATTATTTTTGTTTTTTATTTTTTATTTTTATTTATTTTATTATTATTATTTTAAGAAAACTTGATAATGACTACAGAATATAGTTGAAACGTTGTATGAAAGAGAAATAAAATTATAGTTTGGAATAAAACAAGTTTTAAAAAGAAAAAGAAGGAATATTGAATTTATATATTTGTTATCATGAGCTATAATTTAAAAAGAAAAAGAAGTGAAAAGTTGTATATATATATTGTAGCGTTTTCCATTTTACTAGGCCCTTATATGCCCCAAATGTATATTTGAGCGTGTGTTGATCAAGCTGTATCAAAATAATAAAAAAAAGTTTTATTTTAATTCTACACACAGCTATTTTTCCTGATCAACTTCGGCCTATTGATGGTTGAGAATTATGCTATTGATGAGATCAGCTTTTAATTTATTTGATAGGCGCCAGGTCTTTTTATTCTAAAAAGACCGCTGATATCTGTCGCCAGCATGTCTCGCAAATAAAAAAAAATAAAATATTTTTAAAATTATTGGTCTTAGATTTTAAGAATCGGTAATTTTGCGGTAAACTAGAATTATCTTTTTTTTTAAGATTATTATTCCTGGGCTTATTCAAACATATTGGCAAAGGTAAAGTACATTTTTAAATCTTATTAAATTACTAATAGATTTAATAATAAAAAATAATAACTATTATTAATAACGAACAAATGAAAATTGAAGTTAGAAATATTTTTATTATTATAACAGATTAAAAATCTGTTTAAGTTAAAATGAGGATTCCTAATCAAGTAAATCAGAGAGAACACATATTAATTCAAATATGACACAATCAATAAAATAAAATAATTAATTAAAAAGTTCTGGTATAAACAAAAGTCTCTTGTACAGAAAAAATCAAAGTCTCTATCGGGATTATTTTAAGACTTGTTTGCAAACGCTTAATTTTGTCATAATCGGGAATAAGTAGTCTTAACTTACCGGTAAGCTTTGTGAATTCACGAAGGTTGTAGATAACTATGCATAGTTTTTCGGGGTTGAATTGAGCTCACAGCCTTTGATTATTAGTTGATCTTGGTGCTGGTTCCATAGGCTAGTCGCGTAAGCTTCTCTGTTGTCCATCGGTAATGATGTCAGCTAAAGCTCCGGTCTACTCTCGTATGAATAACTTCTTCATCGTAGAGTGGTCTGGATTCTCTAATCCAAAACCAACCAAAAGAATATCAACTAAACCAAGACGTTCCTCCAACCGAATCCCTCCTTTTTATACTCGAGGTCCTGTTGTCGGACTTCTGCGCATGCTCATATCATGGTGTTTTGTGTTTATAATCTTATACAGTCTTTATCATTTTTCGATTACTAAGTTCTCATTTTTTTATCAAGTTTTCGGCCATGTTTAATTAGCTAAAATATTTTTCTTTTAGCTTATCTTTTTACTTGCTTTTGGAATTCTTTTGTTCTCTCTAATTCTACTTTTATTTCCAGTTAAGTAAAAAAAATATGAAAGAAAAATTTAACTTTCATTGTACGTTATTTTTAAAAAAATTATAGTCAATTAAAAATCTAAATCTACTTTTATTTTTTTAGCTTCTACCAAATGCCAATATATTTGCAACGTATATAAATAAACGTTACAATACCTCCAGTGCCAGGAGATGAGAATAAAATAGGGGTTTACACTAATTTTATTCTTAAGTTTTTTAAATTCATATTCGTATTTTTTTTTTCTGTAGTAGCGTGCTGATATATTGTGTAGACTCATTCACAAGCAACGTTCGGCTTTAATGCCCAGTTTTAGGTCTAACACGGCGGGAATGGAAAATATTTCAACATTCATCTGTGTCCTATCCACTTTAGTGTAATATTAACGATAAGAAGCCCAAGTTATAAGCACAAACGAGCGTTGCTCATCGTTCTGAGTCTTACAGGCTCGTGGCAACTTGGACCAACTTGATCCGCCTTCCCCTTTATTGGGATCTCTGCTAGAAATAGTCTGACGAGCATTTAAAGACGGTCTTATGTTCATATACTGCGGATAAGGACTCGGGGCTATGTTATTCCCCTCTTCAGTAACCGCCTACCTGGTCAAATACTTGTGACTTACGTCTACATCAGCCACGATCGTGTTTTTAGACATATATATAAAAAATATACATATATATTTTTTTTTTTGGAAGTCATATTAAAAAAATATCTTCTTTCATATTTTAATAATCTGGGTTTAATTAGTTAGTTTTTTTTTTCTTATAATTTTTTTCTTTTTTCAAAAAAATCATAATTTATTTTCCGGCTGTGAGTTTCTTTGAGTTATCATTGTAATGTTCTTTATCATTACAACTCATCTCAGGTTGTAGTTGTTAAATCGAAGCCCGAGTTGGGTCGCCATTGTAGCGTTTTCCATTTTACTAGGCCCTTATATGCCCCAAATGTATATTTGAGCATGTGTTGATCAAGCTGTATCAAAATAATAAAAAAAAGTTTTATTTTAATTCTATACACAGCTATTTTTCCTGATCAACTTCGGCCTATTGATGGTTGAGAATTATGCTATTGATGAGATCAGCTTTTAATTTATTTGATAGGCGCCAGGTCTTTTTATTCTAAAAAGACCGCTGATATCTGTCGCCAGCATGTCTCGCAAATAAAAAAAAATAAAATATTTTTAAAATTATTGGTCTTAGATTTTAAGAATCGGTAATTTTGCGGTAAACTAGAATTATCTTTTTTTTAAGATTATTATTCCTGGGCTTATTCAAACATATTGGCAAAGGTAAAGTACATTTTTAAATCTTATTAAATTACTAATAGATTTAATAATAAAAAATAATAACTATTATTAATAACGAACAAATGAAAATTGAAGTTAGAAATATTTTTATTATTATAACAGATTAAAAATCTGTTTAAGTTAAAATGAGGATTCCTAATCAAGTAAATCAGAGAGAACACATATTAATTCAAATATGACACAATCAATAAAATAAAATAATTAATTAAAAAGTTCTGGTATAAACAAAAGTCTCTTGTACAGAAAAAATCAAAGTCTCTATCGGGATTATTTTAAGACTTGTTTGCAAACGCTTAATTTTGTCATAATCGGGAATAAGTAGTCTTAACTTACCGGTAAGCTTTGTGAATTCACGAAGGTTGTAGATAACTATGCATAGTTTTTCGGGGTTGAATTGAGCTCACGGCCTTTGATTATTAGTTGATCTTGGTGCTGGTTCCATAGGCTAGTCGCGTAAGCTTCTCTGTTGTCCATCGGTAATGATGTCAGCTAAAGCTCCGGTCTACTCTCGTATGAATAACTTCTTCATCGTAGAGTGGTCTGGATTCTCTAATCCAAAACCAACCAAAAGAATATCAGCTAAACCAAGACGTTCCTCCAACCGAATCCCTCCTTTTTATACTCGAGGTCCCGTTGTCGGACTTCTGCGCATGCTCATATCATGGTGTTTTGTGTTTATAATCTTATACAGTCTTTATCATTTTTCGATTACTAAGTTCTCATTTTTTTATCAAGTTTTCGGCCATGTTTAATTAGCTAAAATATTTTTCTTTTAGCTTATCTTTTTACTTGGTTTTGGAATTCTTTTGTTCTCTCTAATTCTACTTTTATTTCCAGTTAAGTAAAAAAAATATGAAAGAAAAATTTAACTTTCATTGTACGTTATTTTTAAAAAAATTATAGTCAATTAAAAATCTAAATCTACTTTTATTTTTTTAGCTTCTACCAAATGCCAATATATTTGCAACGTATATAAATAAACGTTACAATATATATATATTGCTAAGAAATGTATCCAGCATATAGAATGGCCCTTAATTTTGTAATAATTATGCATTGCTTTAACATTTTATTTTTGCTTTGCAAATTACTTGTTCTGAATAAAATGCTTATAATCAAATTAAGCCTCTTAAACATAATGAAGGATTTATTTCCTTTTCATAAAATGTTTCCCTAAAACATTATGATTTATTAATGGTGGAGCAAATTTTTTTTACCTTGAAAAATATACCCTCTAACAATGAAATGTTTAACTTAAATGTCAGGTGACACTGTGTTATGGACAAACATTTAAGGATTTTGTATATAAGATAATCACAATGTGTTGCTTACTGTGTAAAATGAAACTGACAACTTTTTTGATTTTGCACTTGTTAACAAAATTTTTTTTATTTTGGATATGTCATAAAAGAAATATTGAATGATTTGCACAGCCATGAAAAGAAAATTAAATAAAATGCATTAATCATATTTTAATTCTATAATTAAGACAATATTTATACTGCATAAAAATAAACTCTACTGTCAAACTCTACTAAACATTTTTAGTGTCAAAATCACCATTTTATTTTTAAAATATGTAGTTTTAGTAAATGCACAGTTTTATGATGCCATCTTATAAATAATAGCTGCCATATTTTTACCACCATCTTGAAAAAATGGCAGATATTTTTAAAATGTTTCAAATAAAAAAGATTGTAATAGCAGAAAATTGGCTTAAATGAAAATTGTTGGTAAATACTTGCATAAATGGTGTTAAACCACTAAACATCACATGATCACTATCTCATACTAGCACATAATTGTTATTAAACAATTCAAAACAAAGCAAAACTCTCATATAGTAGTGCCATCTTGTGCTAACAAGAGCAATCGATGGATGCCAGAAGGCTTGTGCATAAAATCCCTATCTAGTGCCTACTCATCCAATATCCCCAGACTAGTTTCTGGCTTGTGGCCTTCATCAGTGAGGAGCCTTGGATCTGAGAGCACTGCATCTAGATCTTAGGATCTAATGCAACCCTCCAGCACTCACCTTTTAACTCCATTTAACTACAAAACTATGAGAATGAAATTGAAAACACAATTAATATTTTCAATCCAAGCTCAACAGCTTATATAGTCATATGGGTCTTAACTCAATTCAGCACCCATACATTTTGGTGTCTTTGGCTCTTTAACAACCATAGCCACCACTTTATGGCACTACTATATGAGAGTTTTGCTTTGTTTTGAATTGTTTAATAACAATTATGTGCTAGTATGAGATAGTGATCATGTGATGTTTAGTGGTTTAACACCAATCCTGCCTAATAGGATAGTGGTGGCTATGGTTGTTAAAGAGCCAAAGACACCAAAATGTATGGGTGCTGAATTGAGTTCAGATCCATATGACTATATAAGCTGTTGAGCTTGGATTGAAAATATTAATTGTGTTTTCAATTTTATTCTCATAGTTTTGTAGTTAAATAGAGTTAAAAGGTGGGTGCTGGAGGGTTGCATTAAATCCTAAGATCTAGATGCAGTGCTCTCAGATCCAAGGCTCCTCACTGATAAAGGCCACAAGCCAGAAACTAGTCTGGGGATATTGGATGAGTAGGCCCTAGATAGAGATTTTATGCACAAGCCTTCTGGAATCCATTGATTGCTCTTGTTAGCACAAGATGGCACTACTATATGAGAGTTTTGCTTTGTTTTGCATAAATGGTGTTTGCTAACCAGTGTAAAGGTGTATATTTAATTTTCTATCTATATTTCAATCACCTCATTTATTCATCTACTTATTTACCCAACTATTTTTTAATCTTTTTGTTCCTTCATTATTTTATTCATCTACATATCTATATATCTTAATTGTTTATCTGTTTATTTATCCATACAATAATCCATCTATTTAACTATTTATCCACCTACTCATTTATTGATTGATTAGCTATCAATATGAGTACTTATGTATAATCTATCTAAATATCTATTAATCTATCTTTTTTACCTATTTCTATCTATCTATCCAACTATATATCTTTTTTTTTATATCCATTTAACACTCCATCTATCTATCTGTTTTATTATTTGTCTATTTTCCAATCTATTTATCTGACTGGCTGTTTGTTTCTTTATTAATTTTCAGTCATCCATCAATCTATCTATATACACATTTATATATCTATTCATCAATCCATCCATCTACACATCTATATATATATATATATTATCAACGTATCAATATATCTATTCACCAATCCATTCATCTATCTGTATATCTATCTATCTAGCTAGCTAACTAATTATCTATCTGTATATCTTTCTTTTTATATATCTATTAATTAATTCATTCATTCATCTATTTATCCATCTACACATTCACTCTATCTACCTATCTACATACTTCCATTTCTAGTATCTTTTATTTTATCTGTTTTTTACTATTTATATGACTTTATATCTATCTGCTATCCACCATTCTTCCATTAATCTGTCCAACTATCCATTTATCTATCAATCTATCTGTTTTTCTATTTTTTATCTATCTCCCAACCATCTATTAATTAAACCATTTATTTATTCAATTATCCATAAATCTGTCAATCTATCATCTACCTCTTACCTATCTATCTATTCATTCATCAATATCATCTACCTCTTATCTATCTATCTATTCATTCATCAATATCATCTACGTCTTACCTATCTATTTATTCATTCATCAAATCATTGATACAGTTTCTACCTATCTATTATTCCTAAATTTGTCTATCTTATCTGCCTATCTAAAAATATATATGCTATCTTTACATTTATCTATCACCTATGTAGCTATTCTATATCTATTTATTTATCTGTCAGTTCATTTATCAAACATTATCTAGCAATCTATTTGTTCATTTTAGCCATCTATTTACTTACTTATCTATATCCATCTGCTTATTTATTTATTTCTCTAGTCATCAGTTTATCTATCATTTATCTATTTATCCATCATTCTGTCTATACAGTCATCTATAAATCTATTCATTATTCTATTCGTCTCACTATTTACTTATCTCTCTATATATTTGTTTTTTTTTTCTATCTATAAATCTATTTATTCCTTCATCTTTGTATCTATCCATTCATTGTGTTTATCTGTTTATCTCCCTATTTATGTATTTACCAAGTTTCCTGTTTATAAACATCTTTAGCAAATTATCTATAGGGATTGATAGATAAATAAATAAATAGACCGATAAATGAATGGATAGATTGATAGATGAATGAATAGATAAATAGAAAGATAAATAAATAAGGTGATGAACAGATAGACAAACAGATAGACAAATAGATAGATAAATAGATAGTCTGATAGACAGATAGGTAGAGAAATAGATAGACAAATAAATAAACAAATAGATACACAGATAAATAGATAAATACATTGATTAAATAATAGGTGAATGTATGGGTGGATAGTTAGATAGTATGGTTCCATGGACAAGTGAATAGAAAAACAAAAAAAAATAGATATATAGATACTAAAATATATACATAGATAGATTGATGGATAAATAGACAGAAAGAAAGATAGATAGAAAGATAGATAGATAGATAGATAGATAGATAGATAGATAGATAGATAGATAGATAGATAGATAGATAGATAGATAGATAGATAGATAGATAGATAGATAGATAGATAGATAGATAGATAGATAGATAGATAGATAGATAGATAGATAGATAGATAGATAGATAGATAGATAGACAGACAGACAGGTAGGTAGGTAGGTAGGTAGACAGGCAGGCAGACAGACAGACAGACCGACCGACAGACGACAGACAGACAGACAGACAGACAGATAGATAGATAGATAGATAGATAGATAGATAGATAGATAGATAGATAGATAGATAGATAGATAGATAGATAGATAGATAGATAGATAGATAGATAGATAGATAGATAGATAGATAGGTCGTCAGATATTTAGATAAATACATAAATAGATAGGGATATAAAAAGACAAACAGAATGAAGAGATGGATAGATAGATGAATGAATTTATATATATAAATAGAGAGAGATTGAAAGACAGATATATACATATGTAGTAGACAGTTTGATAAATAGCTATAAGGAATGTATAAATAGATAGATATGTAAATGGCTGGATATATAGATTGATTGAGGAATAAAAAATATATAGATAAAAAAAAATATATAGATAAAAAAATACTCAGAAAGACGATCAGATAGATGGGTGGGTTCATGGATAGATCGACATAACTGAATAAGTCAAAACTTTATTAACAGTTTGACAAAATATTACCACTTTTTTTAAAGTTAGGCGTGCATTATTTTTTTTAAAATTTATACCTCTTTAAGACGATGAATTTAAGTATTTGTCCAAAACATTTCCCCCCCTAATTTATATCACTATTTCAAACTTTTAATTAAAACTCTGTCGTTTTTTTTTTCTATTTTTTTTTAAAGAACTTGGGAAGAAATGTGACACAACCTTTTCCCATTTCAGCTAATATTATATCTACCTTTTATTCAAAAATTAGCAACTTAGAATAAATATATTTCGTATTAATATTGTCATATTATGATTGATAATTATAAATTTAATTGCAATTTTAATATTTGAAACTGAAGTGAAAATAACTAATTTCCATTCTTTTAATAATTTGTTTCTGTTTGGCTATTAATTTTTTAGTTAGCTCATAGGAAGTTAGTTTGTTTCTTTTCAGTTTCGGATTATTAAGCTAAAATTATTTGTAATTAAATTTTATCATTTACTAAGATATCATGTTAAAATGAAGCAGAGAACCTCGAAAGCGCTAAGCCGTGACTAAATTATTGATTATTTTCGTTTTATAACTTCTGGAAACCGCGTATTGTATGCGCTTTGTAAATTAATTACAGGAATGTTGCTTTTAGTTTACTTTTCAATAAAATATCTAAAATTGTTTTAATTCGTTTAATTGTTTGTAAATGTTGAGAATTTTTGATAAAATTTTAAAATTGTATTATTTCTTAAGTAAAACAAACCATCCAAAATAATTTTTGATGAAATACCTAAAATTATTATAATTTTTTATTTGTTAATTGTAAATGTTTTTTCCCTCCAACTTATGATGAAAATTGATTTATTTATTTATTTATTTATTTTTTCTCATGTGTCATGGCATCAACCGGGAAGCGAACCCGCTAACCCGGGACAACTGTTTGTAAAACAGCTGTCGCTGACCTCTCGACCACCAATGCTTGACAAATTGAATTTTTTTATTTGCAATGAATAAAATATCCGAACTTTTGTAGATACTTAGGACAAAATATCTAAAATTGTTTATGCTAGAAATGATTTATATTAATCCCTTAGTGTCAAAAATGCCTTAGGTATCTATTAAAATGGACCATTACTTAATTCATGGGATTTCCTTAACCTATGAATAAAATTACCAATTGACATTTGTTTTCTAAGTAGTAATATATTTAAGTAATTGTGTTGAAATTCATGGAATGAAAAATAGTATTTTTATTAAATGTAACATATTAAATTCTGATTTTATATTTGAAGCATGTTGCTTTTACTTATTATGTATAAATTTATTGTAGATAATAAACTCATTAAAAAATAAATTGATATTAAATAATAAAACAAAATACTAATAAATATATATATGCACACAAAAAATTACAAATAACAAAAAGAGGGAATAAAAATAAAACAAGCAAGATCTGATTAAAGTTTATGATTTAACTTTAAAAGAGAGAAACTGAAGTAATTGATTTAAGAGGTTAGCAAGAAGCCTGAGAATGATTAACTATTAGTTCTTGATTATATTAATTTATTCCCTAGAGAGAAATGTATCTTCAAGAAGATAATATACATAACAAATTTATTAAATTATAAAGATTTGTGAGTACAAACTAAATTTAAAATGAACATATTTTCAGAAATTTAAAAGTAAAATACTAGTAATTCTTTAAAAACAATTCAAATCATAGGTTTTTTTATTATATAAAAGTCGGTAAAGGTTTACTATAACGGTCTATGGGTGTTTGCCCTCTAATGTTTAAAATTTAAACTAAACTGTTTGAGAATCTTACGTGTATGTTATTATATTACAAATAAATTAAAATGTAATCAAATGTAAAAGATAATAATAAATAAAAAAACCTTTTGAATGTTGGATTAATTACACCACATTAATTAAAAGAATTACTTTTAATTTGTTTGAAAGTTAAGAATTTAAACTGTCTACAACTTAAGAATTTAAAGCAATTACATTTATAGCACATGTTGCAAAAAAAAAAAAAAGACACCCTATGTGTTCAACGGTGCAAATTACACGCACACGTGTACAGCTTTATACTTGGAAAAAATGTCTGCTACATGCTTAGTACCTGATGGTGAAATTTTGAGTGTTGCTGCTATTCTGGCGGTATAGAAAGTGCTTCTTGACAGAAGTTGCAGACAGGACGACTGATACACTGGAGGGGCTGATACAGCAGTTCATTTTACAAGTTACGCACATTATTTCCAATGGCTGGGCTGCATACAATAATATCAGCAGTCTCAACAATGGTGTGTATATGCATTCGGTTGTCGTCCATCAGGACAACTTCGTGCATCCGGAAGACCAAGACATACACACCCAGAATATTGAAAACATGCGGATGAGAGCAAAGCATAAGCTGAAATTCCAATCTGGCACTAGCAGAGCTTTGTTTTCATTGTACCTGCATGAATTTGCCCTCTGGAGTAGATACAGCAATACCGCTTTTTTCTCCAACGTCCTAGTGTGTATAGGACATAATTATATTTAAAAAGGTAAATGTTTTTTTTATTATCTTTTACATTTGAATAAATTTTAATTTATTTGTAATATAATAACATACATGTAAGATTGTCAAACAACTTAGTTTAAATTTTAAATAATAGAGGGCAAACACCCATAGACCATTATAGTAAACCTTTATCTAAAAGTCAATGTTTGATTATTTATTTTAAAAAAAATTGTTAAATGGTTAGAAAAATTAAAGTCTTCAAAAATCTAATTATAACAATTTTAGTAAGTAAAAATTAATAATCTCACTCACTATAACAATATCTAAGCAATTAATTTGAAGGGTTCAACAAGATTGTGCATGAAAGATATCATCATTATCAACCATTATCAATCCACTGTAGGATGAAGGTCTCTCCAAGTTCAATCCATATTTTCTTATCTTTAGCTTCTCTTCTCCACATCACCCCTGCACACTTTCTTATTTCATCCATCCATTGCACATGTGGTCTCTTTCTGGGTCTTTTACAATCTCTTGGAATCCCATTTAAAATTTCAATTGTCCATCTATTATCATCTCTTCTAACAATATGTCCAGCCCAACTCCATTTTAGTCTTTTAATTTTTTCAATGAGGTCAGTAACACCTGTTTGTTCTCTTACCCATACATTGCATTTTTGATCCCTTCTTGTTACTCCCAACATGCATCTCTCCATACTTCTTTGAGTGGTCTGAAGTCTCTGTATTGCTCTTCTATTAAGTGTCCAAGTCTCAGATCCATAAGTAAGCACTGGCAAAACACATTTATTAAAAACCTTCCTTTTCAAACACATAGGCATATTTCCTTTTAGTATCAAGTTATTTCTACCAAAAGCACTCCAACCAAGTTTAATTCTATGATTAATTCATCCATTATATTTCCATCTGTATTAATAATCTGACCAAGATAATTGTAACTGTTAACTTCTTCTAACTCATCATAATCAATCTTTATCTTCATATATATTTTGAGAAAATCTATTAAACATTACTTTAGTCTTTTTAACATTTATCTTTAGTCCTACTTTCATCTGATAACTCCTGCAACATTTCCTGCAACATTGGCTTTTTACCTCTGAGTTTAAGAATAGAAACATCTATCTGGATAAATTAGTAACAATGCCAAGCATTCATTTGTGATCACAATTGATGAAAATCTTTACTAACATTATGTCAGGTGTTATGACATAATATCAATAAACACCACAGGTGATGATAGTGAAATGGTCATTAGAAATGAAGGTCAAATATAAATAACATATAAACACTGTTTGACTAAGAGCTCCTGCTTGTGGGATAGATTATTGATTCATCAAAAGCTAGGTATGGTTTTTGATATGAATAAACATTTCAATCTTCCTCTACTTCTTTTTGATTTATCTATGTTCTTGCAAACCGTTCTTTGTAAGGGCCATAAAACATTTCCATATAATAAACATGTGCATTAGAGTATGTATTTCTACTACAATATTTTCATTCTTTGATTAATCTTTGAATCCAATTTCTTCTTTATTTTTTTTAGTTCCAGCTCTCAAGATTTAAAAAAGCAATAATTAGAGAAATTCTCAGTAGACTGGCAA
The DNA here is from genome assembly GCA_028023455.1 of Epiperipatus broadwayi. NCBI lineage: Eukaryota > Metazoa > Onychophora > Udeonychophora > Euonychophora > Peripatidae > Epiperipatus > Epiperipatus broadwayi. Next base: position 39,069 of record JAQFVV010008007.1, read on the forward strand.
TTCTTATTTATGATTTTTGCTTGAGGAAGTACAATCACAAATGAGTTGGGTTGGAAATGGATTTCAGAGAGACAGAAGTTTTGGCATGAAAACATTGTATGTTTAGGAAGTAGTAATATCCTGCCCATCACTAAACTGGAAGTAGCTGGAAAATATGGTCTAAAAATGGGCTCACATAGTCTAACTTGTTTGGAATACTTGGTGGATTACTTATTTCAGTGGTGGAAATAAACACTAGTAATAATATCTTTAATAGTGACAGTTGGTGGAATACAAGTTTGCCTTTTTTTACAAAAAACAGCCTATCAATGAAAGAGGTATGCATGTCTTGGATTTTCTGTAGTCTAATTTACTATCTCTGTAATTGAAAATTTTCATTGTATCAGTGAAAGGCTAATAGTGTTAAAATTTGGTTGCACAATGGGATGTGCACTCATCTTATTAGTTGCCTATCCTCCAATCTTATATTAAAAGAAGTCAGAGAAGGAAAACATTTATTCTTTGTTGTATAGAATATTTGCAGCAATACAATTAGAAGATTGTTTTTTGAGACTTTAATGAATGTATTGGTACATCTAGTAGTAGACTTTGGTCAAAAGTTATTGGAAATACTAGTGGGGGTGGTATTATTAAATTTATGTACAACTCATGGATTGACTATTGTAAATACTTTGTTTAGTTAGAAAACCACTCTAAAGTAATATAGATGCAACTATACTCAATAGATTATATTATTATTAGAAATTAAACTACAAGAAAATACTTTATGCAAGTATTTACAAATCATAGATTGTTGAACTTATTGTAAATTAGTACACTCCAAAATTAAAATATTTGCATTAAAAATTATAAATTATTCCAATCGTATTCAAATTGATATTTTTGCTTTAGAAAAATCTAATATGTACACTAAATTTAAGCAGCTATTAAACACTAAAGTTGTTGATTTGGTTATTCAGGATTGTGATTTTATTGAAGTGTGTAACTATTTTAAGGAAGTGTTACAGAATGTAAATCTATTCTTTAGTTCACTGAAAAGAGGAATTGTAACTAGTTTTCTGACAATAAACTTACTATTAGTAATATAATTAAAGAAAAAGTTGTGGTAATTTCTGCTTGTCAAAATAATAGATTAAATATGGAACTTTATAGGATAGGTAAAAATTTAACAACTAACAAGAAGGCTTTAAAATTATTGGTCGATCAAACCTGCAAAAATAGATACATTGACTGATTGGTGATTCTAAATTATTTATTGATGTGTTGAAAGCAATTTATGGCCCTGATAAATGATATCATAATCCTATTAAATGCAGGAATGTCATATTCTTATATGACTTTTAATGATATATACATTTTTACCCATTCATTTAAATATAGATAAAAATGTCCACCTTAATGGAATCAAAATAGTTCTTTGTAATCTTAAAAATGGAATGGCTACAGGTCATGATAAAATATTTGAAGATTTAAAATTTGTTTGATATAAATATGGCAAACTCTCCATATAGTAGTGCCACCCTGTGCCAACCAGAGTAATCAATGGATGTCAGAAGGCTTGTGCATAAAATCTTTATCTAATGCCTACTCATCCAATATTCCCAGACTAGTTTCTGGCTAGTGGCCTTTATCAGTGAGGTGCAGTGCTCTCAGATCGAAAGTTCTTCACTGATGAAGGCTATAAGCCAGAAACTAGTCTGGGGATATTGGATGAGTAGAAATTAGATAGAGATTTTATATACAAGCCTTTTGGCATCCATTGATTACTCTGGTTGGCACAGAGTGGCACTACTGTATGGAGAGTTTGTCTTGTTTGTAAACAGTTATGTGCTAGTATAAGAGATAGTGATCATGTGTTGCTTAATTGTTCATGGTATGTTATATTGGAATTTTTTAGCAATATATGGATTAATGAAATTATAACACACTATTATTAGAATGCTTTTATTTTTAAAATTTTTAAAAATTAAGGGAAATGATAAGATTGCAGTATTTATTGTGTAATGTTATTACTATCTATTATAGCAGATTATAAATGAATATTTATTTTATTGATTTGAACAATGCATTTGAGTTAGTTATTTGAAATTAATTTATTAACCAAAATTTATTCATATTATCTTAATTTCTATATGTGGAGAATTGGAGGCATTTGAAATAAAAACTGGAGTTAAAGAAGAATGTCTACTCTCTTCAGTACCATTTTGAATAATTATGATAGTGAATTTTTGCATTATGTATCAGTAGTTTAATCCCAGACTTCAAGATATGGTACATATGTGATGGGATCATTTTTTAATTTGAACAGATAAAAAGTGAAAACGAAAGCTTCTTGGGTTCTGAATTTACAGTATGGTGATAATTATACTATGTTTACCAGACCAAAAAATGATTGCAGAATGATCTTAATGTGTCGAATACCACATATAAATACTTTGATATATCAATTCATGGTGAAAAACACTTTATTTGCCAGTGATAAAAGAAAAACCCTCAACAACTTTTAGCTCAGTTGGTTATCAATTTAATCCTGTAAATCAATTCAAATAATTGGTAGTTTTATAAGGAGAAAGATGATCTTATGTAATAAAATACATCACTAAATCAAAAGTATTGTAGTGGTTGTTAGAAAATTAATAGATAAAAAATTTCATCACAAGAAAATAACTACTGCAACTTATACTACTTAATTTATCGTACAGAAATTTAGGCACTTGCTTGACACAATAAATGTTTAATTTATATATTCTTTGCAAAATTTTAAAAAATACAATGTCTAGATCATAACACCAATCTATATATTCTCTAACTAGTTGTATGTGATTTTATAGATGCTACTACTCTAAAGACACATCTACAATAGATTGAACAAATAAAACCAATGAACAATGCAAGATTTCCTAAAACAATAGTTTATGGTAAACATGAGCATGTTTTTCATCAGAGAGGTAGACCTGACTGAGTATAAGAATTAGCTCAATGCCTAGAGAATTGAGGTAATCAATTATTTTCATTGGAAATATGTGGCAAAGAACAGAATTCATTGAATAAATGCAATTAGATATAGTATTAAATATTTTAGAAACAAAAGTTTTCTGCTGAGAAAAATTAAAAATAGCATCATAAAATATCAAACAAGTATAAAATGGACCAACATATTTTAGAAGTGAATTTATTTGTATTTCACAGATTGATTTATAGAGTCATCACAAAACTCATTTCTAGATTTTGTTTTTCATTCTCATTCTCCTTACTATTTTTATTTTTTTTTATTTTTGGAGTTAGAATAACCATATACATTTACAAATGGATGTTTATTATTATTATTCCTAATACTGTAATAAAAATATTATTGTTTTTTTTTTTAATAATAAAAAATAAAATTTATTTTTTATTTAAAAATATACTCTATTATTATTATTATTATTATTATTATTATTATTATTATTATTATTATTATTATTATTATTATTATTATTATTATTATTATTATTATTATTATTATTATTATTATTATCTATTGTTACAAAAAACTTTATGTAAAAAATATCCTTTGACACTTTTTGAAATTTTATATTCCATATTTAATTTACTTACTACATCAACTTCAAAATTGCTCATTTTGCTTTTTACTTTGATTTTTTTTGCCACATATTAATTTAAAGCACATACATTTATGAAATCTTTTACAAGTGTTAATTAATACAATATTTATAGATGAAACAACCAAATTATTTACAATTAAAGATGATCTTTTTGAAAAATCTATAAAAGGCATTAATTACCAATATATTCTAATGCATATTGATGTTGATAATATGTTTTGCTTTTCAATTTTTGTCATACTCTCTTGGTGAGAATCATTAGATACTTAGTGCTTGCCTTTGTCTGAAGATTTCTAATGGTGATATATTTGGCTTTTGATAACCAGTCATGGCCGCTTGATGGTATTGTTTCTATACAAAAATAATAAAATGTAACATTATCAGGCTGATAACCTTTTTCTTTAAAAAATTTATGAAACAACATTATTTTCTCAATTCCATTTTTATTACATTATACATTCTTTTTATAATTACTTGATTTAAAATAATATTTTATAAATTAAATTTTTAAAATGATACGAAACATTTAAATTACATTTTTAACTATGTTATACATTTCCGAAAGTAACACTGGAAACAGCAGGCACAAGGCCCAATGGTTGCCAAATCTGAAGGATCCAAATACAAATAATACATCAAAAGATGCATTACTCTGATACAACCAACTATGATTTCCAAAACAATGTAAAACATGTGACTTATGTCAAATGGTACTGGGATATACCATTTTGCAATATATTTCACCTTCTACAATCTGTAGGAAAGCATGGTCATGGCCTTACAATTATTACTATGTAATAGTATATCAGGTAGGGTCCAACATTATTACTTCAAATGCAGAGTAAAACAGTTATGGCCAATTGAATTCCACACACCCTCACATCGTATGGTAGCGATCTTTGAAGTGTTTTCTATTTCCATAGTGCTGCAAAGCAAATCAGTGGGCCGTAATATTAGTGTGCATTGCTATCTATGCCTGCTAATGGCAGATATGAATAGAATTGTTCTATACACTGTAAATTTGACTGTGTAAATGGCATATTTCTGTGCTTTTGCTCAGAAACAATGCCATCAAGTGGCTGTGACCGGTTATCAAAAGACAACTGATGACATTTTCATTGTAATTATATGTTGGACTATTTTCATTATCTAACATTATATATTGAATATCTTTTTTAAAAAATGTAAAACTTTATTTAAATTTTTCAATCATATTTAACTGCTAGTAATAGCACACAGAATAGTATATAACACAGTATTTTGAGTAGCATTCTTCTTTTCTCTTCTTCGTGTGTTTATGGTCTGACTAGTGACAATACTAGAATAAAAATCAAATCTGGACTTTCTTTTAAATACTTAATTTTAAGGTAATGTGCTCACCAACTCATGTTACATTTAAAATTTACTATCAAAAATCTAAACATCCAGGTTTGATTTTCTTGTTAATACTATCAGTGGTCAGATTAGCAACCCCTGATGAAGAGAAGAAAATGATAGAACTTGAACTGTTGAATTATAGACTAACCTATGTGCTATTATTACCAATTAAATGTAAATGAAAAATTTAAATAAATTTTCAAAATATTTCTGAAGATATTTAGTATTTAATATTAGATGATGGATATAGTCCACCATATAATATCATTAGATACATATTTATTGACCATTTATTAGATATCCAGTTGATTTGGCTAGAGATTATTTAAAGTAACTTTATGTCCATGAATTCTCTTCCATCTAAAAAAAATCTGTATTTTGATTGAAGTTGTAAATTAAATAAACACCACATATCCTTCCCAACTTTTAAATAACTACTAACTATTTGAAAATCTAACATTAATTAATCATTGAGTCATTTGCCCAATTTGTTTTTTTATAAATATTTAGAAAATATTTACTTTTTAATATATTCATACAAAAGATTTTTTAATTACTCATTACGAGAATTTTTAATATGAGTTTTGTTTTAAATTTTAAGTTTTTAATTTCAGTTTTTTTTTTAATATTTTATTAGTTAAATAATTTATGATTATAATATTAAAAAATTATTATTATTTTGCTATTTTCAATTTTTGAGTTTTAAATAAAAATCACAAATAAATAATTTATTCTCAATTCTTTTCACAAATGTATATATATATTTGCATTTGTAATGTTTGACAAGATATATAAAAGTTACAAAGAAGTTATTTTGCAAATGGTATTTAATTATGATTTTTTTGTTTATAAAATCCACATGTAAAATAAGATTACAATGCAGCTAGTAAAGAATTTATTGAAATTTATTAATTTTATATTTACTATTTTTTATACTGTGATCTATTCATATATGTCTATTTCCCAATTGCAACTAATATAAAATAAAATGGTATAAACATTTAAGTTTTATAATTATTATTATAAAATATTATTATATCCAAATAAATTTTACACAAGACAAAAATATAGATAAATATCTTTTATTGCTAATTTATTTTTCTACTTTTTTAACGCAATTACTTTTATCTCTATTTATATATTAAATAATAATTTTCTGCTCTGTTTATTTACTTTTAAATAAGCAAATGATAATAAAAGATTATTTATTAACTTTTTTAGTAATATATATATATTACTGAAATATATTGTGCCTTTTCATTTAAATTTCTATGTTTAACTTTTTTTATAATATATTGCATATATTTGATCTCTTATAAAAACATTGTCATTATTTCTATTAGTTTATGATTTTAATATATATATATATATATAATTTAAATTTTTGAAATATTAGGTTTTAGCTAGTGTTTAGAGATAAATTGCATTTGTCTCTATATAGTGCTTTTTTAATTGTTATTTCTTTTTTGTAATTGGGTTTACAAATTCAACTATTTTTAATATGAAATCGTTATGAAAATAATCCAGTTTTGTGGCTTCATATAACTGTTTATTATTATTATTATTATTATTATTATTATTATTATTATTATTATTATTATTATTATTATTATTATTATTATTATTATTATTATTATTATTATTATTATTATTATTATTATTATTATTATTATTATTATTATTATTATTATTATTATTATTATTATTATTATTATTATTATGATGATGATGATGATGATGTTTCAAAAGGC
>JAQFVV010008008.1:0-45751 GCA_028023455.1 Epiperipatus broadwayi
GGCACAATATATATATATATATAACCACAAACAGTGCAATTTCTTCAACCAGTATTAATGTTTATTCCATCCACAAATTCATGGAGAACTCACAAAAACATTTTGAAATAAGAAATTGATAATTGATTATACATAATGGTACCCTGAGTTGTGTATTAATTGAGAGCAAAATTCTGGACTCAATAGGCCAAAACAATATTTATTAACAATTTAATATTATACAGTCAGTTTTTATAATCATTTCTTCTGATTCTAGAAGTTGTTTTTATGGAATTATTAATTAAATCTTTATTATTATTATTCCTGTAAATACATTATAAATGTATTTGGAAAATAATTAATTTATTCAATGATTAGATATATGTATTTTATAAGGTAAAGCAATATTTTTCATAATGCTTACCAAACATTTTATAATTTATTTATATAAAGTTTACAAAGAAGACAATACTTACTAAAACTGTGCTATGAATGTGTGTTATAAATATTTCAAGTGTCAATCTTAACAGTAATCAAAATTCAACATAACTGTGTCCAAACAGATTGAAAATTATTACAATGGCGATTTTTATCTTAACAATTCGATTATGCATTTAATTATAATGTTTACTGATCATTATGTGAGGAAAATGCAACAGATGTATATGTTTGCAACTTAAACAAATGGATGAAATTAATAGTTAGCATTATTATATCAATTTCACGTGTATTAACCAGAGAAAATATTTATAAACATAAGAACGTACATGCGTATTTAAGATTTTGTATGCTATACATAATCAAATATAAAATGCATGTAATTTGATTAAATGTGTTCCAATTTAAAATTTACTATTAACTTTTTCCTTTACTGTTTATGATGTAACTATAGATGTTTTTAATTGAATAAGTACATTTTATCACTTCTGAATCATTCTATCTGTTATTAATTTAAAATGATTTTAAAGGTGTAGCATTGGTTTCCTAGTGATTAGCATAGCTGTTTTCTAAGCAGTTGTCTCAGGTTCACTACCTAGCTGACACTTTGACATTTAAAAAAAGCTATAGTGTGTATTACTTGCAATATTGTTGAATGTTTTCTTAATGATTTAGATCTACTTTAAACTTGTCATACATTTTACTAATCAGTGATAGCAATAATAGATTATGTTTATTTTAATATTAATACTTAATCTGTAGCTTGATAAATGATTCCACATCCTGTATTGATATTAAGGAGAATATTTTTATTAATAAAATTTAATCCAATTTTTTCTGAGATATTTGTCATTTTGGATAGTTTTTAAAATCTCTTGATATTATTTTGCTTTCAAATTTAATGATCTCTTCTATGTTCTGCTTTTTTAATATATATCTAAAGTACTGCCATCTGTGAATTATTTTTTAACTCTATTATTGAAATATTCCATAATAAGTGTTATGTTCAGCCTAATCAAATGTATTCTATGTAAGTGCATAAAAATGGTATATTTCTTCAAAAGAATTCTTGTTAAAATATATTATGATATTTTTGCATTTGATATTTTTTATTATGTTGGATAATTATTTTTGATATTCTGTGAAATATTTCTCTGTCTTTACAAATAAAAAACCTATGTATTTTATTTGTAATGACTACAATTGCATTTGTTTCCATTGTGTTTTTCCTTGTAAAAAAAGTACATGACATTTTTTAAGTTAATTATATTCATCATTCTATTTAACATTTAAAAGCCAAACAATACATCATTTTATATCCACAATTATTTTTATTCAATCTTTTTCTTCTTAATATAATCTACAATTGCTAGTAACTCATGAAATTGTCCACTAAATGCCTTTTCTGGTTTTTAACATATTGATTCATAACATTTTTTGACCTCATTAGACCACTACTTTGAAGCAATACATTTACATTTTCAATGAAATTATGATAACTTATCTTTACATATCATAGTTGTAAATGAGAAGAATTTATCTACACTTGTATATTACAAAAAAATTACAAAAAAATAAAAGTATAAAAAAAAATCAAGTGAGATGTCATATAGGGCTTACAAAATAAGCACTTAACAAGCTTTGCTGAATATCCTTAACCCCAGAGTGGTTTCTGGTACTGGTGTCATCAGTGAGGTGCCAAGATATTCAAGCATTAGATTAAAAATACCAGGACAAATCCAGCACTTTATCTAATGTATAAGTAGATAATTTGAAATTTTCAGACATCCATATGTCTTTGATTCCATCTATCTAACTTAGATAGCCATATGGGACTGAACTAAGTTCATATACTCCATATATTGATAACATTAGCAATATAAAACTGCCAAAGCCTTAATAGCAAAATAAAATTACAAAAAAAACAAGTCAGATGTCACCTGATCTAATTTAATAAGCTTGTATTCACAAATGTTATACATAACACTTGTATGTATAAATTCAAGAAATATTTGACCCACTTAAAATCTATAAACTATGTTCATAATATTTTCTGGCTTAAAATAATGGGCAAATGCCAGTAATTGCACAGGAATAACTTACATAGATTATTGAGAAAACTATCTATTTATGAAGTTGAAGTATCAACAAAGAATATAAAATAGAGAGTACAATTTTATTCTACATTGATACCAGAAAATATCACAAAAGATTCAAAAGTTTTACATAAATAGCAAATTCAACTTTTGTAATCAAAAACATTTTATTTTCTCATAATAAGTCAAAATAGATAACTGTTTTTATTGTGTAAAGCAAATTTTTTGGACAATTATTTCTGCCTTTTAATTTGTAACTAATGTATGTGTGATATTTTTAAAGCTTCTGATAAACAACTGCTATTTATTTATATTTCATCATATTTCTACATGTTTCAAACAGAAATAAGTACATATATTTGTGATATAATTGCTTGTATTAAAATTTGTAAAAGATCTGTTGTTTCAGTTAGGCATGTTGAATCACTTTCAACTGTTACTTATTTAAGACTTCTGCAGGAGGAAAAAATAGAAAAAGAAATTTTGAAAATTGTTATGATTTTAAAATAAATTATTTGTTTATGTATATGACTAATAATATGTTTATTTTAATAAACTATATTGTATATATTTATTTAAGTTGTTTAAATATATTAAATAAAACCAAATGGTTTCTTTATATTTAATTGATTTTATATATATGTTTGTTATTTTGTAGAACAAGCAATGGAGAACCACAAGTATTATAAATATCTGAGAAGAATAGCCAAAGAGTTTTCAAGCTTTATGGATGCAACAACAACTAAAATTAATAGTTTTGAAATAGAATTTAAAAATTGTCAAAAAAATACAAATCTTGCTTTAAAAGAACAAATGAAAGAATATAATAATTATTTATCTACAATCAAAAGTGAAAACCAAAAAGAAATTATTTTTTTGCACAATAAATTGGATAGTCAAATGCAAAGAATACAATCAGAGCAGAGTGCATTAAAATATGAATTGAATCAAATAAATAAAATGGATAAACAGGAAATAATCATACAGACAAAAAATTGTAATGATAATGTGCACTTAAATTATCAAAAATTAAAAAATAAAATAGACATAATTAAAAAAAATACTCAAGATGAATTAACTCCATTCATAAAGAATATTGAAGAAATGAAATATAATATTGAGTTGTTTAAAGAATGGCCGAAATCTTTCAAAATTCAAAATGAAGAAACTGAAAGCAAATCAGACATACTAGATAATAAAAGTGATATTGTTAATTTGCAGAAAAATATTGACCTAATAAAATATGAATATTTAAAAGATATACAAATAGTGCAACAGAATTTAAAAGATAGCAAAACTGAGATTGAGAAAACAACCCAAGAGTTACTGACAAATTTGTTAAGTAATGAAAATATATTAAAAAAATTAGAACATAACCAAACTGAAAGTAAATCAGCTATACTAGAAAATAAAACTGATATCAGTAATTTACAGAAAGATATTGATCTAATAAGACTTGAATCAGTAAAAGGTATACAAATAGTACAACAGAATTTAAAACAAAGCAAAACTGAGATTGAGAAAACAACCCAAGAGTTACTGACAATTTTGTCAAGTGATAAAAATATATTGAAAAAGTTAGAATATGACCAAACTGAAAATAAATCAGTTATACTAGAAAATACAACTGATATTAATAATTTACAGAAAGATATTGACCTAATCAGAATTGAATCAGTAAAAGGTATGCAAATAATACAACAGATTTTAAAAGAAAAGAAAGCTGAGATTGAGAAAACAACTGAAGAGTTACTGACAATTTTGTCAAGTGATAAAAATATATTGCAAAATTTAAAACATGACCAAACTGAAAGTAAATTAGCTATACAAGAAAATAAAAGTGATATTAGTACTTTACAGAAAGATATTGATCTAATAAGGCATGACGCTTTAAAAGATATGCAAATAGTGCAACAGAATTTTAAAAATAACAAAGATGACATTGAGAAAGCAACCGAAGAGTTATTGCAATATTTTGTTACTCAAGATACCTTTCTCCAATTGAAGGAAAATGTAGTGTGTAATTTAGATATTGATGTTTTAAAGAAAGATTTACAACTAGTAAAAGATACAATTATTTCAGAAAATGACTTACAATCAAAGGAATTAATGCAGAAAATAGATGAAAATAACAATAACATTGAATTGCAGATAAACTATCTTAAAGATCAGCTGAATGGTTTTGATTCACAAAATAAGATATTTATTCAAAACAGGAATCAAAAAGTAAGCCAGTTTGAATTTTGTTATTACTCTTAATAGTTAATTTATTATCGTAAATGTATAATTCATACATAAATATCTGTCAACTATTTGCTTTGTGAGTATGAATGTAGCAAGATAAAGTTCAAAAGGTCATGAATTTATGTGTAGCTAAAATAATAGCATTTATGTTTTGAAAATATCTGAAAAATACTTTATCTTAAAATGCAATGAAGCTGTGTTGAATATATTGATGAAAAATAGCGATATATTTATTGTTGAACTCATCAACTGGATCCTGGTAGACTTTTGCAGGTCTCATAAATGAAAAGTAAAGACATTTATTTGAGTAATATGGAGAAATAAAATATGCAATAAAAAAATGAATTAAATATAAATACTATTATATTTCCAAACATGAATAACAATGAATCAAGGCAATGACAATGATAAAACTAATAAATTTCCTAAAAATGTTTTATTTTATAAAACTTTTATTAAAATACATTCAACAGATACGCCTTACAAATGCTTACGTGACAGCCAATAACCTCTCAATTTTCAAACTCTAATCAGAACTATAAGAAAAAGATGGGACCCATCTTAATCTATGCCTCAATTCATATATAAATAAGCCAGACTCAAGCATTTTGAACGAAAAGTGTGAAGCTTAAATACCTTCACATTTAATTCACTAAATATTATATACAAATAAACAATGCAAAATGCTTGAGTCTGGCTTATTTATTCATAAATTGAGGCATAGATTAAGATGGGTCCCCTCTTTTTCTTATAGTTCTGACTTGTGTTTGAGAATTGAGAGGTCCATGTGATGTCATTATTTCATCTTATTCGCTGTGACGTAAGCATTTGTAAGGCATATCTGTTGAAGGTTTTAGCTTTCACATTATTACAATATTATCTTTTTACGCTTAATAAATTTGATATATTTACATTTTTTAAAATACATTGTGAATGACTTTGCTCATTCTCACATTTTACATAACGTAAATAAATTTCAATGTCTTTTATGTTCATTATAATCTTTCAATGTATATTAATTAGTTTTTTAAAAAAATTGATCAATTATTCTGAAAACAAAATGTTTTCCTAATTGATAATAACTATAAGTCTTTGTTTGGGAAGCATTATTTATCTAGCTTTATTAAAATGTTATATTTGTAATATTAATAACATTATTACATATGATATTAAATATTTTTGAGACACATCTTTCAATATTATTTTCTATAGAAGAGATGTGTTTTTGACACAAGATTAAACTATATGATTATTATTGAAGAAATTATTTAAAATAGTTGTAAATCTCTTTTCATTTACATTTGTACCAATATTTCCTCATAATTTCTTTTGCATTCTTTTTAATAACTTAACATTAAATTGTAAGGATTTCACTAATATTATTGTCATACATTTACCTTGCCTTCAAATAATGGACTCATCCATTTATTTTCTCATCATGATTGGATTGAGAATTTATTGCTGCTAACAAATGCATATATAAAAATAATGCATAACCAATGATAAAATAGGACAATAGGCAATGGTGGTTACTGAATCTGAATGTTTTTATCAATGTTAAAGATCTTGCAATAAACACTCAGCCTTTTTAAATGTAAAGACAGAAAATAAACTGTTAAACTTAAATTGCAGTAGCCTTATTTGGTCTATATAATCGAAGGAAACTTCTGTTAACATGAACAGCATGATCATTCTCCAGACTATAGCTGTTTAAGCTAATGGTTAGACAGCAAGATAGTTCTACTTTTAGAATGAAAACTGCCAGGAGTAAAGCTGTCAAGTTGTCATTACTGCTGGATGAATCACTAAACCAGTTGATGAAGCAGATTTTCAAGAACAGCTGGAAATTGTTAGAAATCTATAATGGCATATACGGTTCATTCCACATTTCATCCTAGAACTGGCAATTATACCCCACTAACAGTAGCAACTGTAGTATAGCTACCTCTAAATAACAATTGTAAATAAAGCATATGTTTGTATTTATATATTATTAATAAATATATTATAAAATGTATGTATACCCATCCATGTTTTTATGTATATTCATGACTAAACTAAACAGATTTGGTATAATTGGAAAAATAACTTTTACACTATAGCTTGAAAAAGTTTTAAACAATCATACCACTGTGTGTAATTATATTTTGTCATTATTCAGAAGAAAAAAATTGATTGCAAACATTGGTATGTCAATAAACTTTGTAAAATCAAACAAGTTGTTTTACTCTTAATAATAAAGACAAAAACCTCTCTCTAGTGGATTTTTAGATATTGTGTTTATTGAAAATTGACCATTACACAAACAGTAACCCATCAAAAAAACATTAAAAAATCATTCCAAGTAGTGACTTGCATTAATTATAAATATTTGTTGGCTTTCATGATATATAGAAAAGAAAAAAAAACAAAATTGCTATTATTAGTTTTTAAGTATGTAGGTGTATGCACTGGACACCACATTAGCTCAATTGAAATTACTCATTCTGGCTTATCAAGAGAATGAGTCAAGCTATAAAGATTGAATAATCTTTTATTTTCAAGCTAATCAAATCAAAAGACCTGAGATAAAATTAGTCATGCTTATGTCAATAATCAGATGACAGACTTACAAGGTCTTTAAATCACAAACAATGTCAGTCTAAATGTCTAATTATAATGCAGAAATATTAAAATCATTGTGTCTAAAGGGAAAGACAAAAAGCTAAAAATTTTAAGATGCCATCTTTAATTTTAAAAAATATTACAAGAAATATAATTTTTAATATGTTTTATATTTTATTGAAATAAATATACATTGCTAGAAAAAGCAAATATGAAAGAATGTAATAAAGTTGATAAAATAATCATTACCTAAAAAAAATTATAAGAAAAGAGATTTTTAACACTATTAAACATCTTTATTTTTACATTGGTTCACAAATTCTAAATTTTCAAAGTTAAAAGTTAAAATTGCACTTTCATAAACAGCTTCATCACATTTGTCTCAAAATGCTGAAAAATATATATATAATATGTCTTACCTGAGGTAATTTTACAAAAATTTTGTGATTGGTAACTTGCATTTTAACCAGCTGCCCCAGATTTTGTTCTTCCATATCAGAGTATATTCTAGAAATGTTTGGTTGTTCTTCCATGCAGGGTAACTGTTAAGAATAAGTTTGGCTTTTAGTGTCAAAAAAAAAAAACCAACAGGAATAGTTTACAAGATATTATGGAAAAAGAACCTTAGTAAATTGTGTATTACATTATTATATTATAATATTATTAAATATTATTTATTATATTATATTAGTAAAAAATGGTGTGTGACCTAAAATAAAGTGTACTCAAATGAATGTCAAACAGTAAGAATCACTATGAGATATTGTACTGGACATAGAACAGCAGTACAGAGACATGAGACTTGAATTAGGACTGTTGAGTATGAATCCCCAAATGAGATAAGACAACTAAAATAATACATAATTATATAAACCCTTTTATTTTTAAAAACTAAGCAAAATAAAGATTCTAACTCTGGATAGATTAAAAAATAATTTAATTTAATATTATATAAAAACAATTTATTCGAAACATAAATTATTTATATAGTTCAGGCTAGAATAGTTTCATTTTGCTTACATCTCTGATAATTAAGGGATGTGATGCTTATACATATATAGTGTGGTTTATTTATATGGCAATGTTTAAATAGAACAAGTTACATAATGGGGTTAAGAAGAAAAACGCTATTTTATCATACAATTAAATAATAACCTAGACCAAAGAACTTACAAGAGAGACACTTTAATGTTTGAATAAATTAACATAATGTATTTAACAAACTGGGATCGATGCCACTTCAATCACACAAGAAAACTACATGTATATAACTGTGATGCCAGGTAAATTGGTCTCTGAAATATGTTACATTTATTAAATTCTAAAAATCAGTTATAAAACACATTTCAATATAACAAACATTATATTTTAATTCTTGAATTAAAATAAAATAAGGAAAATTCATTTATGCATGTGGGAGTCGCTTGTCTAAAAGAAATAGCTTAATGCAAGCTTTTCGTGACATTGTAAATATAAATACATTAATAAATAACAAAATGGTTTAGTTATTACACAATGTTATGGCTTACAGATTAGTTTTAGGCATTATTCTAAAATACTATAAGAAATCACGGTGTGAGCATGAGGCAGCAAAATATAAGATTCGGTCCATTTTGGCCAAGTAAATGCTCCATCATTTAAGTGGGAAAAAAAGGTGTACACCTGTTCTTCTGGTAGGCCATACCTGGAGAGAAAGGAAGGTAGGGAGATGCAATTGCCCATGTAGGGTAGCAATGCAGAGCTTCTGCGACTTTCCGAAGGTGTCCTAGGGCATGTAGGATGCCAGCTAAAACATAGTAAGCAAAGATGGATGATTCAGAGTTCCTGATGATCTTCAAGTTATGATAAAGCAAAATAATGACAATGGCTAATTTATGCTGGCAATGCTATGACTATGATACGTCCTTTAATGACATCAAAATAACTAATGGCCTAAATATAAAGATTTAATCGGTTATAATGGCATGATTTATGTACTAAACCAGTTTAAATAATTGAAATATAAAACTATATAAATGTCTTAATGATGTACGATTACATTTCTCTTCATTAAATGGCTGCCACATGCATTTGGAATCAATAAGCATTCTGTAAGACTATAATGCTAAAGGCACCACATATAAATGATTATTACATTAAAAAAATAATGGCCATTATTTAAAATAACTTAACTGGAATTTAAGCAATAGCGTTCTTGAATAACATTAAATTTATAATCAATAAATATATACTTATGGCAGTCTTATAATAATAATCTGCCTACAACAGAAATTTTATTTAACTGGTTTTCAACCCAGTGAGAAATGGCTATAAAAATAATTTAAAGTAATTAAAATGTCCCTGAAGTGCTGGGGATTTAAAAGACTAATCTAAAATATAAGCTCGCAGAGTTGAGTTGAAATTACATGTAAAAGTGAATAGCAAATAATTATAATAATAAAATTTACCATACTAAAAGAAAATATAAGATCTAAATTTAAATTAGATGTAAGCATTTACACACACACACACACATATATATATATATATATATATTATTAATCAATGTCTGTATTCCAATTATAATATATATATATATATAATTATTCAAAACAATACAATAATTAATACAGTAAAACAATATTTTAAAAAACAAATATAATAGAAGTACTTTCAACTATCTATGTAGTCGTTATCAACTAGATAGATAGTTGAAAGTACTTCTATTATATTTGTTTTTTAAAATATTGTTTTACTGTATTAATTATTATATTGTTTTGAATATATATATATATATATATATATATATATATATGTATGATAGGATTATAGAGAAGCCTTTACAGGTAGTGACTGTACATAATTATAAAAGAAAACATCAATTAATATTTACAGGCAAGCATAGACAACTTTACATAGCTATTGGACTGTTACCTTGGCATGCATGGGATGAATGGTTAAATGGTTTATTCTCTGAACTTCAGTTGCAGGGATAATCTTGGTGATCAGCAGTCTTGGTCACTATGGATTTTTCATTGGTTGCAGCCTTCTTCCATGACAGGAGTTTGGCAGCATACTAGAGGCAGCCCCAAGAGGCCCAGTTACCTACTCAATGGACATTCTAAAAACTAAAAGCAAAAAGACAGTAAAAGCAATAAGTGTATGATCTGTAAGACTCTCAGACTGTCCCTTATCTTCAATCTAGTCTATTTATACCACTCAAGCTATTACAGGAATGCTTGGCTCATTTTCTTAGAGGTAGATTAGCCAATTACTAAATTCCCAAGCAAATTACAGTCCATTTTAATTTAAAGTAAGATGTTCAAATCATGTTCATTAGCAAAATCATTTAATTAAAGTCTTTAAATAATAAAAGTAAAAACTATGATAAGACAATCTTTTGATTAATGAAAGTCAAGCATTTAAAATATTTAATTAGTGAAGAAAACTTCACAATGGGTTGATTTGAACTTGCCATTTTGGTTATATTTTATTTCTTTGAAATTTTACAAAATTGAAATTAAAAGCACATACATTTTCACAAATGACAAACTTTATGTGATTAAACAAATTCTCTTTTAAATTAAAAAAAGCCCCACAAGCTTAAAATATTCAAAGTATTAGAATAACAGTATCAAAAATTATAAAGTATTTATTATATTAGTTTGTAATATATATAAATACATAGTATATAATGGCACTGTCAGTAATATAAATATTGCTGGGTTTGAACCCTTGTAGATGGTAGTTTTTTTGGGTAGGAAAACATGAAGCTCACTCTGACTACAGAGTGATTGCTTCAATATTAATTAATTATTATATTAATGAGGAAGGGGTCCACCTAAAATGTATATTCTTTTCCAGTAAATAAAGTGCACTCAAAAAATAAATATGAAACAAAAATTTCTCTAAGGTAAAATGAACAAAAACTAAGTAAATAATAAACATCAAAATAAACAAATTTATTATGAGTACTGATTATATATGTATGGAAAAATGATGTATTGAATAGATGGCTGAGAGCTTATGATCAAGTCTGAATGTTTACATTTATATATCGTTAAAATGTCTTATCTAAAATTACATATTTCTTTTTTTTTCAATATATAAAATGTTTTAAAAAAAAGTAATAAAAATAAGTAAAACTAATTGAATACTGAAATAAAATTTAATTTTACCTGTGGCACTAAATAAATAAATGTATATGATCAAGTCTGTTTGTTTACATTTGTATATCATTGAAATGTATTATCTAAAATTACATATTTATTTTTTTCAATATATATTTATTTATATAAAAAAGTAATAAAAAAAACAAGTAATAAAAGTAATTGAATACTCACAGACTCCTGGCTAGTTAGCATCCAGTTTAAATTTGAATTTCCTGAGCCATTAGATGTAATATCCATGGTTGCCTTTGCAGATAAATAATTATTCCAATTCTTTTTTTGACATTGCAGCTTTTAAATGGCATGGAAGTGATTTTGTAGCAAAAGGCCTTACACATTCACTTTACTTCTTTTATTTCTATATCAAGTGAAGAGAAAATACAGTTCAGAAAAAAAAAAATAAGAAAAAAAATTAAAAATTGTATTTAAAAAAAATCATAAAAAAAATCCAAATTTCATCATAGAAAAAAAGATCACCTGAATCACAGTAAAATGGTGGACCAAATGGTCAGAGACCCATAAGTGTACCAATTTACTGATTCTGTGCAAACTCAGTTGAAACTCTAAATTTTTGAACAGTGGCATTTCAGATTCAAGGGGTTAATTAATTAACCTGTTTGTTTCTATTCAGATGATGATGTTGTCTATCAGCAGTTTCAACCACACTGAGATTTTGATCTTGATCATAACTGCTGGAACCAATTTTGTAGTTCTGTTAACCATGTGGAATAGGGCATGAGTATGTATTATTTTAAAATTCTAACCTGGATTTTCAATTACTTCTGGGCAGGCCCTGTTTGAATTTATTGTTGTGAACAAGTTACTTTAGTCATTGTAAGACCTAAGTAAGTTGAACTAGGCACATCTTAATATCAGATACAATAAGAGCAAGATATTTAGTTCTACTGGTCATTGTCAACTTCACTTTTTCCTGACCCAAGAGTCATCCTAGATTGCCTTGGTAATCAGTTATTCTTTCCCTTCTAGGATGCAAATGAAATTTATTACTCTTATTAATCAGATACAGTTTTGTTTGACACTATGGAAAAATTTTGATTCATAAATTTTATAAAAGTTTTTTTTTAACTTATAAATTTCTAGTATTGTAATTTATGAACCACATATATGTTAGGCAGGAAAATTAAATAACCATATTGGGCAGAAAAATCTAACTATTGTAATTTAACTAAATTGTTTTAAACTTTAAGAATGACACTATATATCACAAATGGAGATAGGCCAAGTTAGAAGTAATCTAGAATGGGCTAAGGCTAGTATAGAAAGGGACCATAGAACAAGCCATTTCTGCAGGGAAAAAGCAGTGAGAAGCCATATTAATGGAATAATTTGAAAAATTTTAAGAATGGATAATAGTATGAAAGAGAAGATAGTGAGTGGAGAAAAATGAGTGAAGGAAAGGAAGGAGGAAGCATTCAGAGAAATAACCCATGAGGGATACACCAAGGCAACATGGATTGTGATGTTGGAGGGGTTCTTGATAATAAAAAAGAAATTGATGGCCTCTCAACACTGGAATGATTTGCTATGCCACCAGTTGTGCCACCAGGATGGTTTTCCTAATAAGGGTAACAGTGAAAAGGGACTATTAGAGCTAGAGAAAGTTTATTGGAGAAAAAGTTTTGACATAGAAGAAAATTACAAAGAGCAGTGCTTAAAGATAGAAGGAATCTTGCAAAATATATCAAGGAAGCAGTCTTACAGATGGAGAAAAAAACAGAGGTTTCATGTCAGCCAGAGCCAGAGAAAATACAACAGAAAAAGAAGCAGAGATGTCTGACAGAAGAAGTTCTTGATTCAAAGATGGAGGAAGGTATAATCTTGAAGACTCCAGGGATAGAACAGGATGAAGTGGGAATAAAAGATTGGGGTGAGAGATAGAATTTATAAGTAGAAAGTGCAGGGTTCTTGGGCATTCCAAAGGAGAAAGCAGACCAATCTATACAGGGTTCAGTGGATGGCTGTGAGACAGCAAAAGATATAATTGAGGAGACGGTTTCTTTAGAGGAAGCAGAGATACAATCTGATCTAAAAGTAAAATCCAACATTTGTAAGCCAATCTTCCATGACCTTGTTGACCCACCAATAGAACAGATACCTATGTCAGAGGAGTCTGCAAAACTTGTTACTCTCATCTGAAAACATGGCTGAGCCTCCAATTTGCATGTTACAGTGGAGGAAGATGAGGTGGCAGTTGAGATAAACAACATGTCACTAAAAATGATGACAGAGGAGGCAACAAAAGCAGAGGCTAACCATTGGGATATGGGGTTGTTAGTAGAGTATTTGTTGATGGAGATACCCCAGATAGCTAAAATAAGTCAATTCTTACAAATTGTGAAGTCTAGACAGGTCATGAGTTCATCTGAGAACATTAGTCCCACTGTTGTGGAGGTCTGTAACAGTAGTCTTATGATGAGATGGAGTTTGGCTCTACAGAGGTTGGAGTGGAGAATATGTTAATTTGGTCAGGAAAAAGGAGTCCTGAGTATCTTTGATAGACATCAAGTAAAGTTTGGACCATGCCAACCATCCCTGAAAGATGGACCATTAACAATAGTGACAAATGGGATAAATCTAAAGGATGTATCACTATTCAGACAGGAGCATAGGTTTATCCAAAGTAGTTATAGGAAGCTAGATGAATATTAGACTGTGGCTTCTGATCTGGAGAAGTATTGGTTTTGCTGTGAATCTTGGAGGATCATTAGGAGACCATTTCTCTGGTCTGATTTGCATGCCAACCTCTTAATATTGTTTCACAAGAAACCACCAAATAAGGCATCCAGTGAGTTTCTTTTGTCATGCATGCACTTTGGTGAATGGAACCAACCCTTAGTCAAAACTTCATGCAGAAAGTTACAGATGTAGTGACAAAGGCAGGAATTGGTGTGCTACCATGATTAAGTATAGATAGGAGTCCCAGAGAACATGAGAGTGATGCCAAGTGGAGAACACTCATGTGTAGTTAAGATATTGAAAGATAAGGTGTTGAAAAATAGGATGTAGAAGGATAAGATGTTAAAAGATAATGTGTTGGAAGACAGGGTGTTGAAAGATAAGGTGTATAAAGATAAAGGGTGTTGAAAGATAAGATGATGGTTGTAGGAGTTTACCATCCTCATAAGTTAAAACCATGTCAACCCCCTGATCCTACCTCTACCTTTTCCCCTTATAGATTAGACTAACCAACCCTGAGGGTTTACTAATAGCATCTAAATACTTTTATATGCATTTTTAATCATTTTATAAATTTTTTTTTTTTTTTATAAAATAGTATTGTCTCATTAGTTTAGGTAGAAATGTTTTTTTTCTATTTTGTATATAAGTTTTCATTATGGTGAGGAGCATGAGAGTATTAGCAAAGAAATGCATAAGATATGTTCAGTCAGTAGCAAATTTAGAACCAGTTGTTTGGATGAATATAAGATTGATCATTACTAATTAAGATTAAGTAAACACATTTTTATTGGTTTTTTTAAGTAAGTTTGGGAATATAAAACAGTCTGATTTATCTATTCACCTGTTCCACATCTTTTACCCTCACAACTATTCATATGCCAGGTTTAAACCATCTCAGAGTACCCATTTAAACAACTTAAATTACTAAATATGCAAAATCATGTATATATGTGAACAGTAAGTCTGTAATTTAATAGTATATGTATATATATATTTCAGATATATATCCATTTTATAAATATTTCTAATTTAAGAAATATTTTAGTTTAAATTATTTAGCCAATTTTATTGTTGTATTATTGAAAAATCGCACATGGATATAAGCCATTTCCATTGTTATTCTACATGTATGGTAATAAAATTAGTTTTCTACTAATTATCAAGAAACTTTTAGTTGTTACTGGTAAACAAATTTTAAAGTAGGTCATGCAATAATCCTAAAATAGCGTGAACTTGATTTTGTAAATATAAAATGTTAATAACTATTTCGCAGAATTTTATAATATTGTCATAATAAACAGCAAGAGGAAAAAGCAGAAAAACAAAATCTAAATTAGTTGTCATAATTAAAAATGTTTTTCTAAAATAAATAAATGGGTTTTTCTACTAATTGTAGCTATTAAATATATTTTTCTAAATAAACAAATGTGGACAAGCTTGTAAAATTAAACAGATGGCCAGAGTTAGAAAGATATAAATACTTAAAGTTTTGTCACCAAGGATCAATCATATATATATAATAAGTAAAGTGTAACCAGAATCTATGTTTGTTTCACCTTCAGAATGTCAGGGTAAGTTAGGTGACCCCTCACCTCTCAGCTTTAGTTGGGGAATGGAAAAGACTTTGGTCCGATAAAATATAATGCCAGACCCCAGCAAAGCCACCCCTGGAAAAGTCTCCATTAACTTTAAATCATCATCAAAAGTGTCACCTTAATATCTTCCCAAGTGCTTCAGAACTAACTGCAATGAAAACAACGGACTGGTAAATTGATAAATTTTCTCTCAGAACTCTGTTTATAAACTGACTTTCAATTCTTTTTTTTAAAAGCTAGCTATTTATTAAATCTGCCTCTACAAACACCTTTCATAAAACCTGCAAAGAAGACTGTTAAATGCCAATGTTTAAATCTCATCTGATTGTAAAACTTGAATTCCCTTTTAAAATATAAAACTCTAATAATCTATTTTAAATGTATAATTTCCTGTGGTCTTTTATGCCTATTTTTAATCTATTCAATTTATGCTATGATTTTATTTTTTTAATATTATATGTGTTTGATATGCCAAATAACAAAACTGTGTGTATTTATAAGTATAATTTTAGCTTATCAATCTGCGGAGATAATTTCAAATCTTCACTATAATAAATATAATGAATAATTGAATTATTATTTTTCCTCATCAGTCACTGTTTTGAGATCATATTATTTTACGATTAATTTTTGGGTTTTAATATTATAATAATCAGTCATTCTTTAGTTAAAATTGTAGTTTGCTTAACTCTATATATGAATTATAACTATTTTTATATACCAAACATATACATCATAGGAACTAGCCACAGAGATATTCTCAAAGCATATTTTAATGTTTTATTCATAATTATCCTGCAAATATGCTTTGTCCTTCTTAGATTTATATATGTTGAGATGCAGGTGATAATATTAAACTAGGTTACTAATTAATTTAGTCGCTAAATAGTATATTTGAAATACTAAATTTGAGAACTGGATTGTATAGATATGCAAATAGCCGCTATCTAATTTTAAGGCAAGATAATATAATTTTATGTATTTGTGTTATATATATGTATAAGTTGCGGATATGTCCTTACAAAGTATGCAATGTACAATTATCTGCTTGATGCATGATTATTGATGAGTTGATGGTGGAGGTCACACTTATCCACATAGTATGAGTAAAGCACACACTTTTAGAACTAGGGCACAAGGACTTAGATTATTCATAATTAATGCTCATTCGATTCCCTGAACTATTAATGTTCCTATTTGTGGCAAGTTGAGTGGTTTTAGGACAACCGAGCCTTTGAGGCTGAAGCCCGGGAATAATGACCTATTCGCACCTTTTAGCTTTATTAATATTTTAATATGTGTCATAGAGTATTTAGGTAAACCTATTATAAACCAGTTTTCTCTCCTTTTATATTAAATGCTTATCTAGCATCAGTGTATTCCTAATCTAGGTTAACATGCTAACCTGCATAGCTCTAAGCCTAATTATGTGCTCGACTTAACTTTGTATAGATAGATGCCACAGGAGTGCTATTAAGTTAGTTATATAACTTTGGCTATTAAGTTCCATATGATCTAGCAGACTACATGAGAGCTAAAAATTTGGCATATTAATATAGGCATAAACTTCCATACAGCACTACACTTTATTAAACACTTATAATGAGATAAAATGTAA
Source organism: Epiperipatus broadwayi (assembly GCA_028023455.1). Lineage (NCBI taxonomy): Eukaryota > Metazoa > Onychophora > Udeonychophora > Euonychophora > Peripatidae > Epiperipatus > Epiperipatus broadwayi. The sequence goes on from JAQFVV010008008.1 coordinate 17,423, forward strand.
CATTGATCTCATTAGTTATGCCATACCTGCAAGCATAATCTCTCATGTTCTCATTATATAGTGGTGTATATTTTGATTTACTATTTGTTATTGTTTTATTAAATTAATAATATTTAAAATATAACTCGTTTCCATATTTTTATTGTCCATGAGTTTATTTTATCCAGCACTAGATTTAATTGCACATACATCATTATATCTATAGGTAGATCATTCTATTAAATTTCATGATCAATCATTGATATTTTAATTAACCACTTAGTCTTATGTGTGTATATCTGATCAAATCAGTGCTAGATTAGTTAATTTATGAGTCTTTTGTTCCACCCTGGGTGACTGCCGGACCAAGGTTAAATTGAATGTCTGTGTAAGTTGAGAAATGTCATCCATAGGGTATTAGACTGTTCAGCAGAGGTGAAAGGATTGAATGTTGGTCGGGTTCTGGATCCCAGCATTTTGCCTGTGTTCTAGATTTTGTTACATAGAGGGACAATTCTTACCATTACAGTATAATGGTAACAAAAAATAAAACAAAAATATTGTATACAAAGAAAAAGTTGGATCAAATAAACCAAAGGAAAAAACCTTACAATAGAAAAATACAAACCGCAATAATTATTACAAAGATGCATAGAAAAAATAATTCATTACCAGAGCATACAAAAAAGACATTATTTTTTGTAGGTAATATATCATGTTACAGATTTGAAATGAGTCGCATGTCAAACCATGTGTCGATGTATATTTTTGTTTCTGTTATTTTTTTTCTTTGTTTTTATTATTATTATTATTATTATTATTGTTATTGTTGTTATTATTATTACTATTATTATTATTATTATTATTATGATGATGATGATGATGATGATAATGTTGATGTTTCAAAGCAAAACTTTATTGAGTGTAAAAGGTTACAGAGTCACATTTAGTAATATATTGATTTGTTACAAATGCAAAACAAATTACAATAATGCACAGAGACCAATTAAGACATCTTTTCAGTATATAAGACTTTATCATTTCTGCATACTTTTTTGCTTCTTTTTAAATTTGGTCTTCTAATTAGTTCAGTTTATGCTTGCATTTCTTTAAAGTTGAAAATTGCTGATGTTGAAAAAAATCACCATCAATCATATTGGACTTATATTTCATAGACTGGATCTTGGTTTTAAGTGTGACCATGTGGCTGCAAACACATCTGGTTGAGCTAGGATGCTGTCTTTTTTTGAACAGTTCTAATTTTATTGAGTATGTTGCTGGGTGTCATCGAGTGTTATTAGCAAGAGCAAAAGTACATCTGGTACACCAGTAGCCATAAAGGCTGTATGTTGCTCCATGAGTAGCAGGAATATTGCCTTTTTTAAATGTATTTATTATTTCATCAATTGAAATGTTAGCCTTTCTGTATGTGGTAAACATTGTGTGATGTATCTTCTCATGCAGTGCAAGAATGAAGGAAATGATGTTGTATCTCTTCTTCTCTATGAAATAGCCCACATAGGGGGTCTATATTTTTATAGAATCTACAAAATCTAAGAAAATGTGTTGTGGGTAGAGCATAAAGATTAAATTTAAGTAGAAAATCAAATAATTTTGGTTCTAGTGTCCACTTTCTGAATTGATGCAGTAGTTGCCTGTGTTCTATCCCAAGAGCTGATGGATATAGATTAGGTGGCTGGTTTGGGTATAGTATATTATAAATGTTCCAGTATGTATACTTGTTTTCATTATTGAGTGATATTTTGTTGTATATTGGTTTGAGTTCTTCAATCAGTGTGGATAGATATTCATATAAATGGGGTGGTCTGTCTGTGAGTATTATATTGATCACACACTCCAGGTATGGATATCTTTTTATTGTGGCTGTTAATAGATTTACTGATTTCTGTGTGTAAAAAATATTGATTGTATGGAGTCTGAGTCCATTGCTATGTGGTGGTCTGCTCAGATTTTTTTAAAGAAATTGCCACTGTCTTTCTCTTTCATATTAGTTTATTACAGATTGATGAGATTTTAATATTAATGTTTTTTTCAAATTTGATTATCAGTGTGTAGTAGGTAATTTTTGTAATTATAAGTTGATTGTATGACTTTTCAAGTAAAGCTGTGATTTTTTCAGCATCTTTCTTTAATTTATTTTGAATTTTTTGCCTCATTCCATTGGTATCAAGGTAGAAAAGGAAATCAAAAAATGCAGATGGTTTGTTATTAAACATCTCTGAGCAGTGCTTGCCTGTGTATATTGACCACACAGCAATTTTATTTGTATTAATTTTTAAATTAAAATTTGAGATATAATTTTTGATTATCTCTTGTAGTATGGGGAGATTCTTTTTAGAGGGGAGGAAAATGGTTACATCATCCATATAGACTATGTATGATATATTTAAAGCATTGTTTGGGATTTGAATGCCTTTTATTTTTTCTGTATCTCTATTAATAGAGGATTTATATATAGTGTGAAGAGCAAAGCACTGGAGGAAATCCTTGTGAGATGGATTGACTCAGTCTGAAGACTGGTGATTTTTTCCCTTTCAGTGTGATATGGATTTCATGGCTGAGTAGTAGATTGGCTATTATATATAGTAGTGATGGAGGTGTTGTTTTTTCAGCATATTCAGTAATTTGGCTATAGGCACCAAATCAAAAGCTGCCTCACGGTCTAGCTGAACTATAATCAGTGCATATTTCTTTCTTTTTATTACTACTTCAATAATTGTCTTGTACATTAAGGCACCATGGCCAATGGATGATCCTTTTTTGGAATATTGTGCTGATGATAACATGGAGTATGTATTGTTCTATTTTCTCTTTTATTACTCTTTCAACAATTTTTATTGAAATTGGTCATAGATTAGGTTAAGATAATATTGTTGTTAGTTTTTTATTAAATGGAACCATTGCAATTGGATATAAACTTTGTATGTTGTAAATTTTTTGAGATATGTAATTGGTGAGATCACATAAATATTTGGCTGTGAAGTGACTAAGATGTTTGAACACAAATTTGGGAATGCCTTGTGGTCCTGAGTGACATGTGTTTGTTATTGCTACAAGTTGAAACACATTGTCAGTTGTTGGTATTGGTGTTTCTGTTTCAGGATCACTGAATATGTCATTTGGTATGTATGCTTTTTGTTTTTGCAGATTTTTTTAAAAATGTTGATATATTGGGTATATCATGTTATGTCCAGCTGTTATAGAGCCATCTATTTCAAGTGCCAATAACACTCTGACAGTGGATGGGTATCCCAGTGTGCACTGTATGTATGTCCTGGTCCAAGTGTGTTGTTGGGTAAGGTATATATTTTTCTTTTTTATTGCTATGTATTGTTTTATTGTGTTGCATGTATTGTTGTACATTTCTGTAAGTTTTCTAATTTGTGTTTGATTGTCTGTAGTCTGCGTGGAAATGATTATTCTTTTATGTTGTTCGTCTGCCAATGCTAATAATCTGGTGGGATATGTTGATGTGGAAAGAAAGTATATTGGTGAATGCTATATACTTTTGTACTGGATGGAGTGACATGTTTTGAAGTTTTTGGAGCATTATATATATTTCTCAATATAGAAATTTAGTTATTTGGGCTGGAAGAAGTATTCACAGTGTTTTGAAGGGCTATTGTTGTATTCTGTATTTTTGTTAGTTCAAGAATGACAAACTGGGCAGCATGATCTGATATTATAGATGGACAGAGTTCAAGATTAAAATAATGATGTAACATCGGTGAGTAAAAACTCAAATCAATAAGTGACATATCTTTTGTTATTAAATGATATTGAGTTTGATGGGAGAAAACCTTCAGCACTCACAAGTGGGATTGCTATTTGATGTATTATTATTTTTATTATTGTTATTGTTGTTATTGTTATTATTACTATTATTATTATTATTATGTTTCAATGGTAAGCTTTATTTGTCTTAAAGGGTTACAATAGTTTACATATGTTGGATTGCTGTGTTTACATTGGCAATCCGTAGTTGTAGGTTTACATATATAAAAGTCGATTTATGGTTTTACACCGGATTACAGAAATTTTTACATGATGGGAATTAGTTACATGGTTTATTGATTTACATGAGATTACAAAAAATTGTCATGCTGTGGATTAGTTACAAGAGTTTTTACTTGTCTTGGATTGCCGTGGTTTCATTGGAAATCCATAGGTGTAGGTTTATGTATGTAAAAGTTTATGCTGTGGATTAGTCAGAAGGGTTTTACATAGCTTATATTGCTGTGGTTACATGCATAGTGTGTAGTTATAGTTTTATATATATAAAAGTTGTTTTATTGGTTTACACAAGATTGCATAAATTTTACATGGTCTGAACTACTGTATCTACAGATGCAATCCAAGTTTAGTTCTATATGTGGTTGAGTTGGATTGTAACATAGATGAGGATTAGAAATTTCCATGGTAGTATGGCAATTATCAGTGAAGTCTGCCTGGTGTAAAATCAATGTCAGTATTTTTATTTTTTAGGGTATCTTCTTTGGGTTACTAGGCTTTCTCTTAGTTTCATTGGTAATGTGGGTTGGGGAGAGTGTTGGGTGTGGGTGGGAGGCATGGTGGAATTGCCATGCCTATTTTCTGGTGCATTTGAATAGATGAGTGTTACAGAGGGGTGGTGCAACAGCTATGTTAGAATTGGTTTCAATTGTTATGTTGGACTTTGTGGTAGGCTGGTCAGACTCTGGGTCTGTGTGCTAGAGGTCAGAGCTGAGTAAGACTTTTGATAAAGTTTAAGAATGAGATCCATGTTTAGAGTGTTCTGATATCAGAATGGGCTGATAGTACAGCTATGTTCAAACTGGTTGCAACTGTTGAGTTAGAGTTTGTGGTTGGTTTGTCTCTGACTCTGAATCTGGCTGTCTTAGAGTTGGTGGCAAAATGAGGCTTTTCATATGATTTAAGTGTGAGATTCATGGCTAGTGTCCAGACAAATTCTAGGCAGGGAGTTAGGCTCAGCATTGCTGTTAGAAGTGACTTATGTTTTTTGAAATTATCCAGTAAATTGATAGTTGAAGATTTGAACAGAAAATTGAAAATCCGTTATCAACTGATTGTAAATTAAAAAAAGGATATAGGTTTTTTTCTAGCCTAAAGTTTTGACTACTTTATAAGCATAAACAGCCAGAGCTTGTTAATTCAATTGTGAGCAAATGAACTAATTGCTGGGAACTTGAAATCAAATTTTTATTACTAAACAAAAATTAGAGATTGCTACAATAACGTTAAAAATAAGCGTATGCCTGACCGACCTTTGGACTTTGAAACTCTATGTTGGTATTATTGTTGACAAACACTGGTCATGCAATGGCTTTTTTTAATTATCATTAGGTAACTTGATCTCCATTGGAACTTTGAATAAAAAATGTAGTAATCAACTGATTAAAGTTATATTATTATCTTGAATTAGACTTAGATTGTGAATTCTTTTTAACTATAAAAACAAACAAATCTAGTTAATATGTTTATTTAGTAAGTGAATTCCTTGCTGGAAATTTGTAACTAAAAATTTTTTTTCCAAACAAAAGTTGGACTTTACAATTAATAAAATTGAAAATTCGCTTACGTTTGACTGAACTTCAAAATTATCATTGGGTAACATGATTTTAATTGAATTTTTGAATGAAAAATGCAATACAAAAGCATTAAACAATTATCAACTCATTAAAAATTGAAAAAGGTATATCGGGATAAAGTTTTTACCCTGCCAAGTGTAAACTTTGACTACCTTTGGAACATGAAAAACTAGAGCATGCTAACTTGGTTGCAAACAAATGAACCTTTGCTGCTGCTACTACTACTACTACTACTACTACTGCTACTACTACTACTACTATAATAATAATAATAATAATAATAATAATAATAATAATAATAATAATAATAATAATAATAATAATAATAATAATAATAATAATAATAATAATAATAATAATAATAATAATAATAATATCTGTTAAAGATATTTATGCCACTTTTAATATACTAGATGTTTTCCATTTGTATAAATAAAGAGTGATTCTTGATATTTATTGTAGGAAACTTCATTTGGATACTAAATCTTCTGTTGTAAATACTCGTTTATCTACTAAATATCAGCTAGCTTTACCTAATTTTCTTAAAACATCTAGTAGGAAGCAATTTAGTTATAATGGTCCTAAATTATTTAATATGTTTATAAGAGATTGTTCTGTGAATTTAATGAGCGCTAGTTATTTGATTTTTAAAAAGCATTTATGGCACTGGTTATATTATGCTAAGCATTAGTTTTATTTTGTTTATTTTATTTTATTTTTGTTTATACTGTATGTTATGTTGTAATTATTTACTATTGTTATTAAATTTCCAAATGTAATATCTGTATAATTTTAATATTTTATGTTATATATATTTTTTTTTGTATTTTATTAGTGTTTTTTAGTAAATACTCGTTTATCTACTAAATATTAGTTAGCTTTACCTAATTTTCTTAAAACATCCAGTAGGAAGCAATTTAGTTATAATGGTCCTAAATTATTTAATATTTATTTATAAGAGATTGTTCTGTGAATTTAATGAACACTATCTTATTTGATTTTTAAAAAGCATTTATGGCACTGGTTATATTATGCTAAGCATTAGTTTTATTTAATTTTTTTTTGTTTATATTATATGTTATGATGTAATTATTTACTACTGTGATTGAATTGCCAAATGCAATATCTGTGTGATTTTAATATTTTATGTTATATTTATACTTTTTTTTTGGTATTTTATTAGTGTTTTTAGTTGTTACATTTAAATTCCTCACACAAGATTTTTCTTGTATGGAATTTATCTCACTGTATTATACATTTATTGTTTGCTTCATAATGAATAAATAAATAAAATAAATAAATAAATTATTATTATTATTATAATAAACCCAAAGATTTAAACTTATTCCTTGATTATTTAAATTTAACATCGAATGCCTTTTGCAAAAATGAATTAATACTTCATAATTGTATATATTACCATCATCATTGCTGTCATATTTAATCTTTATCTTCATTTTCTTCTATTTCTGTCATCATCTTATTTTATTTGATCATCATAATCTATCTCTCCTTTATTGATTTATATTTCATTGTAAAATTAACCATTCATTATCTTATATTCTCATTACCTTTCCATTCTTTAGACTTATTTATCATTCATTTGTAATAGTTAAACATGGTTGCTTTTCATTAATTCTTCAATCATCAATATTTTCCTCTATTAGTCATTCATTTCATTCTGTTAACCTCATGATTATTCCTGAATAGTATGTTCTTCATTGTTAAGTATGTTATATTATTGCAAGTAGAATGTATGTCTCTTAGTTTTATTTGTTATAAGCCAAAATGTGATTATGATTAGTTTATCTTAGTCTTTATACTCTTAGTAATTTTGGATATAAGGGATTTAGGGCCAATGTACTGTAACCTAACCTAGTTTGTTCATGCTCTATTTGATTTATATTCTATCTACTCTACTCTTATGCTCTATGCTATACTGTGATGATGTGTTCAGATTTATTTCTTTTGATCTACTTTTTTCATGCTTTATGTCAGTTATATTCATGTTTTGAACTAGATGGCTGGAAGGAAGATCCCATTTCTACACACTGTTTTCAGTTACACTATATATGTATTATTAATATTAAAATCTATTTTTATTTATAAAAATTGACAAAGATATCATCTATTATTTATTAAATTTCGTAATTGGTTGTTAAAATTTAAGATTGTTTGATTAAAGGTTTGTGAAAATTGTATTTTATTTGCAGTTATTATTTGCCTAAGGGTTTGTGATGATCATATATTAGATGTCATAATTTCATCAGCTGTCATTAAATGTTAAATGTATAGAGAATTTTAAATTTTATTTAAAACTTTTCAAAGACATGTCTTTTGTTAGTAATAATACACAAATAGAAAACACAGGTTAGTGACATTTCAAGTAATATTATTCTCCATGCTTCTTCAGGTGTTTCTGGCCTGAGCAATGACAATATTTGCATATAGTTGAACTTACACTATTAAATTCTTGAGTATTGAATTTTAAGGCAACACTCTAGCCAATGGTGTTCTGAGAGAATAACTAATTTGGTTAACGTGCATTGCCTTAAAATTTAATATCTAGGAGAAAAACCAATTTGGTTAAAGTGCATTGCCTTACAATTTAACATTTAAGAATCTAATGGTATAAGCTTGACTCCTATTTTAATATTGTCACTAGCCAGGCTAGCAACACCTGATGAAGAGTGATAAATATTTATACATAAAAGGTTGTATAATTACTAACCTGTGTTATTTATTTGTGTGTTATTACTAACAAGTTGATTTGAAAAGTTTAAATTAGGTGAAAATAGTTCAACATATTCTTATATTTAGCTGCAATTCTATCTTAAATTATTTTCATCATATAATGATAATTATAATAATCAAAAAGAAATCATATGACTATTTATAGTTTTTGCTTTAAGTCTTACGTGATGCTATAATGCTAAGACTACTAATATATGGTTTTGCTGAAGATCTCTCAGCCCCATATAGCAACTTGAGTTGGATCGCTGGGTTTGAAGACATATAGGTATCTAAAAATTTCAGATTTTCTACTCAATAGATAACTTTTAGATAAATGCTGGCTCTGGGTTGGTATTTTTAGATCTAGTGTCTGAAGCTACTTTAGCACCTCCCTGAGGAGTTCCAAAGCATGAAACTATTGGTCAGAGGTTAGGGGGAGTTTTTTACAAAGATATTTTAAATGCGTTCTCTGGCTAAGCACTTATCACAGAGCTTGTTGAGCAATTAGAAATAGCCATTGTTTATATCTTACAAGCATAAAGAGATGGGGATGTGATATATGACTCTTTTATTTTTTATTTTTTATTGACTATTTATAGTCTCTGCTTTATGTCTTATGCAATGATATATTGCTAAGACTACTAATATCTGGTTTTGCTGAAGATCTCTCACCCCCATATAACTATTTGAGTTGTATAGATGAGTTTGAAGTCAAGTAGGTGTCTGAAAATTTCAGATTTTCAACTCAATAGATAACTTTCAAATAAATGCTGGCTCTGGGTTGGAATTTTTAGATCTAGTTTCTTTAGCATACCTCTCTGAAGAGTGCTAAGCATGAAACCATTAGTCAGATGTTAGGGGGGATGCTGACTGAGATATTTTAAATGGTTTCTCTGGCTAAGCATTTATCACAAACTTGTTGAGCAATTAGCAATGCCCATTGTTTATATCTTGCAAACTTAAAGAGATGGGGTCATGTGATATATGACTATTTTTTAATTTTCTCTTGAGTATTTATAGTCTCTGCTTTAAGTTTTATGCAATGTTAAGACTACTAATATATAGTTTGGCTGAAGATCTCTCAGCCCCATATAGGTATTTGAGTTGGATAGCTGGGTTTGAAGACTAGTAGGTGTCTGAAAATTTCAGATTTTCCACTGCTGGCTCTTGATTAGTATTTTTAGATCTAGTGTCTGAAGCTATCCTAGTGCCTCTGAGGAGTGCTGAAGGATAAATGCATTGGTCAGAAATTGGCTGAGTTTCCTGACAGAGATATTTTAAATGATCTCTCTGGCTAAGCATTTATCACAAAGCTTGTTGAGCAATTAGCAATGCTCATTGTTTATATATAACATGATAATTGTGAAATATCTTCAAGAAAGTTCAGATTTTAAAATTTTCAATTCATTTAACTTTTACTAATAGAATATAACACATTGCTTCAAGTAGTAGTATTTTTTAAATTCTTTTAAGGGTGATTCACCTAATCAGTACCAATGTTATTATGACAAGTGAACCAGAACAATTTAGGTATGAGAATAGTGTATTTAATCCATTATTCTACTATATTATTTGGTGAAAGTCTAAAATAGATGCAAATTTTATACACTTGTTTATGAGGTTCATTTTGATTTCACATGTTTTTGAAAAACAAATTGAAGTCTTGCTTCAAAATGTTTATAATCTTTTATAGAACACTAATTATTATTAGTGATGTTCTATTTCTTGAAGAGAATCCATTGTTTAATTATTATAGTAATTAATCTGTATCCTGGTATATGTTTTAGGCAAACATTATTTGCAATAGAATTGCCTATTATAGCAGAATATTTTAATCCTTAATTAAATATTTATATCTTTTTAATTTATGGCTCATTTATTTATTTTGTCTTTATTTTAAATTTAGAACAATTATTTATATGTAAATATTATCATTTATATAGCACAATGTTTTATAAATTATAATAATAATGTATCTTACACCACACCACAGCACATGCACTTTGCAGATGGAATGCTATTTCATGGTGTAAGCTTTATCATTATTACAACAATTATTTATAAAATATAAAATGCGCTAACATGCACGTGTGCTCATGCATGTTAGCACATTTTATATTGTGCACTTTAGAACAATTAGCCACAATTTTTAAACTTTACTCATAACAATTATTTATATTATTTTAAAAATAGCTTATTATCTACATTCTAAATATAGTGCATTCCCCCTTTAAAAATTTCAATTCTGGTGTTTCATTAGTCATGTTCCTGTTTGGTTTTTTTGAATCTATGTAGGAGTGTATTTTTTCAACTGTAATGTTTTCTTTGTTTACTTCCACTAAGTCTGATTCCTGCATTAATTTGGGATGCCTGACTATAATTTCTGGCTTGGTCAATTTCTGTTCACTGATGCTTGACATCAATTACAAATTTTTACATGTTCTTTTCTGATTCTATATTGACAATTACTATTTTACTTGACAGATGGTCTTTGAATATGTTTTTTGTCCAGGAGTTTTTGAAAACACTCGGATTCAGACAGTTTTTTCTTCAGCATATCACATTTCTACACTATTGTTTTTATTATCAAGATTATATTTGTCTGTGTGAATTTATAATAGCTTTGCATGGATTGTTCAGCCAAACATCATTTCTGCTACACATTTATAAATACTATGGAATGATATTTTAAGCTGATAGAATAAATCACAATACAAGGTTTTTTTATATTTACAGTGACTTCTTTACATGCCTAATGTACAACTTTTTCTGCAATATTTATTGGAGTTAAAGTGATAAGGGGACATTCTATGTTTAATTCCCATTCCTTGAGAAAATCCTCAAATGTAGTGAACATAAAACTTTTCCAACATTTTGGGGGGTACAATGGAATGCAAAAACTTCTTTATGTTTTATAATTGTTTTTTTTTTAAACTAGTATTTTTATGAATTCTATGCTCAGTTCCTGTTTGTGTATTCATCAGTCAACACCAAAATATAGTGATGCAAGAATGTCATGTTCAAGGTGCAAACAGCACCCATGCTCTTTTAATTCTAGTGCAAGCAATATAATTTTCTCCCTGGAAGATTTGCATTTATTGGGTATTTTTCAAAATTTTCACAATATGCTCTATGCCAGCATTGGTTTGGGACACCATACATAAGTACAAGCAAAAAATGCTTTAGCCATACTACCCAAGAATTGCATTGATGAATCATTTAAAAAACCTGTCAATGATTATTATTAGATATTAAGACTTTTTCATTAATTTACATCTCTTATTTATGGAGAACCAATCTTATACACAGCTTTATAGAGTATCTTGGTCTGCATTTTAGGCCAACCCCTGCTGATCCATTTGTTTAATAGTTTATAGACATAACCATGTTTTGTCCAACCAACTACTATTTCAGTCTGTTACTTTGTTTTGGTTATTTCAGTTATTTGTGTAGTTAATAATTGTATCATTTTTATCTGTATCTAAATTAATTGGAAATTTTCACAGTACACTTACATGTTTAATACCATTTTTAAATTTTTTAACACATATTTTGACATTATGAGCATTGAACCATTCCCAATCTATAATAATATTAAGATCACAATGCATTTTATACAAAGCTAACTTACAGACTTTGTTTTTAAATTTTAGTTACATGTATTTTCTTTAACATTATCATATTATTACTACAGACAGCTTTTACTTTTAAAGTAGCTCACATTAATATAGAAGCATTGTTACAATTTTCTGATAATCTATTCCAGTTTTTAACTGCAATCATTGATACCCCCATTTTGTTATTAATAACTACTTTGATGTTTGTATTTTACAACTAAACATCACATGATAACAATTTCTTATACTTTCTCATAACTGTTATTAAAACAGTTAAAACTCTCCAGACAGTAGTGCCACTCTAGGTGTGGTGCTCTCAGATGCAAGGCTCCTCACTGACAAAAGCCACAAGCTCAAATCTAGTCTGGTGTTATTATTTGGGTAGGCACTAAATAAGGATTTTATGCACAAGCCTTCTGGCATTACTCTAGCTTGCACTGAGTGGCACTACTGTATGGAGAGTTTTGCCAGTTTTAATGTTGGTATTTTATAATTTCATGTTAATTTGGAGAACTGCTACATTTATTTTTTTAGCCCTACATTTCTCTCTCTGTATGACTTGCTTTCTTATTAGTTATACAAAGTTGTGAATTGAATTTATTTTTTTATGCCACAGGGCCCTTTTCATAATGATAACAAACACATTTTTTATTAACCTCTTAATGGGCTCATATGTACAGCATTGATTATTATCATTATAATATCATATTTGTTTTAATTCAATAAGCACTATTTCATGAGCTACTCTCATTTTGATTACTTTTTTGTAAGTACTTAAATTATTGAAGCCAACTTTTGTCTAAACCAATAATTAGACATTCACAAAGTAATTATTCAAGAAGAGTTCCCTCCAATGTATCGGAATATATAACTTTTGTTAAGTTCCCTCAGCGCTTGTTATATTTATATACTCATTTCAACTTACATTGCCATTTATTTTTCTGCACTATATGTTTCACACTTTGAAACTGAAGTAATTATTGAGTATTTCAGTTAGTCCAGTTTACAAAAATTGTTCTGGTATTTTATTATTATATAGGCAATTTGTGATTTCAATTACCCATGGGTCAACTAAATATATTAATACATCAATTATAATGAAGTCAGTAATAGTATTCTTTATAACATTTTTCTTAATCTTCTTTAAGTAAATTGGTAAATCAGAAATAGTATTCATATTGAATTAATTTATTGGTTTTTTCCAAAATAATACCTAATAATTATTTTTTTACACAATTGCCAAATTTCCTATTATGCTGAATTACCAAGCATATCTCAAATTACAGGATTTTAACTTATTAATGCCTACACAGTGCTAGCTTCTGATTAATATCTTAGCATGACTACTACAATACAAATTACTTTTGGAATGCAATCCTGTCATTAATTGCTTCAGTTTTCTGCTATCTATAATCAATATAAGTAGTAAAGGTGGTCAGACAAGCAGAAGTAATGATAACATTAAAATAATTTAAAGCAGAATCTTGATGTTTATTACAAAGAAGATAATAACTATAAATAAAATTAACAATGCTTAACATATAAAAACTTAACAACTAATAAGGCTTACAAAGTTTAGTAGTAAAAAGTCACACAATGCATCTGTAAAAGTGTACAAAGTTATTAAAAATTCATTATGGTCTATGTAAATCCCTATGTCCACCTTTAAAACTTAATTTGTGTTGTAAACTGTCATCCATAGTTCTCTTGACATTTAGCTTTGAGTTTCCTTGGGCCAAATGCGATAAGATCTATTGATATGAATATCTGTGTGATGGCATTGATTTTTTTAACAAATGTGCTACTCTTTTTTCAGCTCATCATGAAAAGTTCTAGATCACTAAATACAATTAATGATGTATTTTTTGAACTGAAGTCACTGTTTAATTATCATTTGTTTTGTGCACACACATGCATATTTTATTAAAGAATAAATGTGTGTGTATGTCAACTATTAATATTGGTAAGCAATGATAGTCCTGGAAAAATGAAAAAAATATACTGAAAAAGAAACTATTTTCTAGACATGGCAATGGACTAATTTATCTGTAATAAACAATTTACATTATGCAAATTTGCAAAGCTGATAAGAGACCTGAAAAATAGTTAAGAGGTTTAAAAGGAAAATTACACCAGTGAGAAAAATAAACTAATAAATAAGAAGTTGTAAAAATTAAGAATAAAATGCTTAGGCATGAATCTAATTGGACTATTTCTAATGTAATAAATATATGTGAGTAGTAGAAACTTATAAAATTATAGAGATACAGCTTTACAAAATTAGAGATACTTTAAAATATGAAATCTTTAAGATATAAATTGATACAAGATGTATGTGATCTTGTTCTCATTTGACAAAAAAAATGGTTGAAAATTACTTACCTTTACTAAAACAATCTCTTCCCCCTGTTAAAAAATGGCTCACTTTTGTCAACATCTTGAATGATCTGGTCAACCATTGTACCATCAAGACAAAGGGACCAGTCTGGTTGATTGCTGAGCTTGACACCATTGCCAAAAACCTAAAGAACTGGCCTTATGAAGCACAAAACATCCTGAACATTCTTGCATTAAGGCTAAGTCCAAGTCATCCCAGAGTGTCATTGCTGAATACCTCTCAATCAAGAAGACCCAACTATCTATACCATAAATGCTGCAGGACCAGGGGTTACCTTCATTGGGCTCTTGGTTCAAGCAAGAGGTCTAGGGCCACAAGATCGATTGAGATACAGAGTAGCTGTTACTTAGATTCCTCCATGCTGGCCAAGATTCAGGAGTGCTACACCCATAAATTCTAGCCACTTTGGATTACTAATTCTAAAAGTAGGTTTACCTCGACAGACTCGGCCCCCCACAAGATCTCTGAGGCCTGAGTCCTGTTGAAACTGAAATTCCTCTCTGATGAAACTTATCCAAGCTTGCATGGAATACCCAAATTCCTGTTATATCACCTGTGCACCTTTGCTGTGCCCATTGTCACAAAATGATTCATTTTTTGGCTGATGACTTCCGAGAAACCCTGGGAATTTGCCCAATTGTTCTGGTGCCCCTCATCAAGAAATGGAAAGGTCCATGTGACTTGGACAATCTCTGGATGACCTTTATGGTGCCACTGCTAATTAAAGTAATTGGGGGCCTCATAACAGAGGATATCTAAGCCAACATCATTGGTTGCCTCTTGTCTTATCAGTTTGCTAAGAATGGGTGCTTGACTTCCAATGCTGTCAGCCAATTTCACCTTCTTGCCGACCATATATGCAATAGAAAATAGTTCAGGCCAGTCACTGTGCTGCTTGACTTTTCCAGGGCCTTGGATTGTGGCAGAATTGACTAACTACTTAGAGTACTGGAAAACTCAAAGTGCCTGTGGTATACCTACAACTTGTAGAGAACCTCCTACAAAATTTTAGAGATATTTCTCCTTGATGGCTGAGTTGCTGCAGAATTTAGGCCCTGTGTTTCTATCCTGCAGGGCTCACCACTAAGTGCCTTCCACTTCCCAGCCTACATAAATCCATTGCTACTAAGCATCAAGACTGTCCTCCCAGGGATAGCCATTCCTTTGCTCAGAGACAGCATTCATCATATCTCCCACATGGATGATGTGGTAGTGTTCTCCTCTAGTGATGAACTCATGAAGCTTGAAGCACTCTAAGACTGATTTGCATGAAAATTTGGTCTGAGGCTAATTGAAGGCAAATCCACCATGTGGTCCACCTTAACAGGGAAGCAAGCCTGGGCAGGTCTAAAGTGGCCCTGCAAATCTTTCTTGGATTCCATGTAGCCTCCCCTCTCACTTATTATTAGAAAGAAGAAGTCCTTATTCTACAAGATTGAGAACATGGTCACCTTGTCAAAAATCTACCTATCCTTGTTGGGCAAAGTTGCTTTACTAAATTCTGTGGTATTGCCAAAAATTGCATACTACCTGGCTGGCTTTGCTCCAACAAACACCTTCAATAAAAATGTTGAAACCTGTTGCAGGAGGCTATGCTGTGGGGAAGAACCCCTGTCATCAGCTTTAACCCATTGCAAAAGTCCAAACCCCCGAATAGGTTGGCCTTGCATTCCATAAAAATATTTCAAGTACAAAGAACACATAACATCCTGGTTAGACTATTAAACTCTCCATTGGACATCAAATGCCCCATTTCAGTGGAAGAGGTTGACCTGACTGATAGGCCCCACCTAAGCACAAAGATCTCTGATTTTGGCAACAGGTCACCCAAGTGCTAAGGAGCATTAAAACTTCCAGCTCTGGTTGGCTCTAATCCACTCACTGGGACACCTACCAGCTGATGTTTAACTCTAAAACCAAAACTCTTAAACTCCCAGTTGCCATTTCCAAATTCATGAAATGGACCAAGTTCCTTAGGTTTGAGCTGTAATATGTGAACTTCCTGATCAAGGTTAAACTTGGGGCCATACCCATGGTGGCTTTCCTATACTATCATCAAGGCTACAACATCAATCCCCTTTGCCCAATGTGTGGGAAACAAGCAAAGACAATTGACCACTTTCTATTCCAATGTGATTCCAGGTCAAAACTATGAAACTGTGCTGATGAAAATGATCATGCCTGACCTGGCCTGTGTGATGATCTGGCCTGCCTTTGAAAAGGATATATTTAGCTCCATTCATTTGGCAACCTTTATAAATTTCAGAATATGGACTATCAAGTGTAAAATGGTGTTTGAGAAAGGATCTGTTTTCTTGATGAAAGACCTCTTTGTAAAATTTATCTATAAAGCAAGGCGATCTGATAAAAGGACTTTGTCTATCTTCACTGTCTGATCAAACTTGGGAGTAGCTGAAAATATAGTGAACTATGACCAACTGAACATTTATGCCTAAACTGATTTATGCAATTACTGTGTTCTATCATATAAATTATCCAATCTATTTGGCCAATTGTTTAGCTACTGTTGAAGCTTTATTTAATGTGTGTATGCAGCCCTTATACACCATAAGTATGTGTCTCCTTTGTTGATTATTTAGGGTATTACTTCCTATGTACGTTTGTAAAAATTATTTAATGTATCCTGACAAACAATGGAATGGCAAATGCATGTTCCTGACTCTCATTCATATTGATATTCAATTTCTTTGACTACCTTAACCAATTAATGTAACTTTGTAACTCATTTGATATAGTACCTAATTACTGGGCTAGCTGTTTGAAATGCCCACAAAAGTAAGAACCTTGATTGTATAATTACATTTGTTCATTTTTCTGTATTTCTTTTAAACTATCCTTCTAAGCAATGGAATGCCATTTGCAAGTTTCTTATTGTATTTTATATTTATACCCAATTTTTCTTTTAAATCATTATAGCCAAATATTGTGGTTTTTGTTACTTGCTTGATGTACACATCAATCATTAGGTTGGTTGTATAAAAAATTGTTTCCATACCTTTCTTTGTACATTCTACAGAATTATTATTAATGTTTATCACAAAACAATGGAACATCAAATGTAAGTTCATAACTGTATTCAAATTTTATTGTATCCCCTATATTGTATCTGTTCTATGAATAAAGTTTATTTTTCAAATGAATTATTATTATTCAGAATAAATAAATGTGAAATTTATTTAAACTTTGTTTTCTTTTATGCCCACTGATTGTATGGTTTTATATATATTGTTTTGTGCTGTTAGACAGTTTCTGTGAAGCTTAAGTAAAGGATTACAGAAAAAATATTTTTAGAAGTGCAGTGAACTGAAAATACAAAACAATTACATCATTTTATATACAAAATAATCTGCATTAATGGCAAATATATTTGAACGATATTATGAATGGCATAACAGATGATAAACTTAAAATGGATAATCAGCAAGGAGGTATTAATGTGACAAATTATTTATGTGCCCATAAATGTAAAAATAAAATATTCATTACATTAAAATAGTTACTGAAAATTGGTTAGTTGTATATGAGCTGTTATTTAGTTTATCATGTGTGATTTGTGTATCCTATGACAAAGTATGAAAGTATTAGAAAATTTGAGTTAGGTTTTTTTTTCTAAATTATAAAACTTATGGCAAGATTATAAATCAAACCCCAAACTTAATTCAACTTGCTGGATGTAAAATTATTGTGTCTACTACTTCCAATTAACAGTTTTGTGAGGTGGTCATGCAAAACAAGAAACAATCCATGATTTATTGGTAGGATGTTTTATTGTCAACACAATCATGAATTTTACTGGCAAGTTGGATTGAATTTATATTAAAATTATTTTGAAATCATTCTAAGCAGGTGCAAATTTGATTATTGCTTTGTGAAAAGATAACATGTAAAATAGAATACATTAGAAAGTTATAATTATGATTGTTTTGGAAATATTTTTTTAAAAAAGACAACATCTTTAAATAATAAAGAGACAAAAAATGATTGATTATGTTATATAATTGTACATGTTTATGTTTCACACTATTTGCATAGTCATAATAATACTCATTATTAAAGCAGGGTTTTTTCTCTGCTTTTTATTTTCAACATAATCTTCAAATGGCCGCAATTGATTAAGGGTTGTCTTAATGTATCAAAATAATCTAGTCTATTAAATAAAACTAATCTTTTAATAAATGTAATTTGTATTTACTTTTAGATTACATCCAAAATAAATTTCTTATCACTACAGATGGATATAATTATTATGTTTTTGAACTATATGTATAAATCAACTACATATAAAGAGCTGTATGATGGAGTAAGTAGCTATTTACTTATGTTTTAAAATATATATATATATGTTTATATTTTTGTCTTTTTTAATAGTGAATAATATCATTCTTTAATTTATGTTTTTATATTGTAAACTTTGTCATAGCAATGTGGAGGCTACATGATAATATTTTGAGAATAAATTGTGGGTTGATTTATGCACATACATGTATGTAGTGGAAGAAATAAAGGCAGAGTAAAATATTCATGTGTATGAAATAGTTATGTGAATCAGATTATTTATTTTATAAATATGCATGGATGTATTGACTTAATTATTATTCTCTTTATTAGAAGAATAGATTAGTTTAAAAATTTATTTAAAAGAAAGTCCTACCTGCTTTAAATAACATAAAAAAGATTGAATGCAAATTTATACTGGTGGTATACAAATGAGATAGACTTTTCCTTTCATACTCACTTGTTGTTAAAAAAGAAAGAAAATAAAGAATTAACTAAAAATGTTAAACTAGAAAAGAGTGTGTGGATTTGCAATAACTTGGATTCACTAGCTCATAAAGAAGTTATGAAAATATTTATTACATTAGAATATATTTTAGATATGGAAAACTAAAAAGGGAAAAGCACATTCGTTTCTAACCTAGTCTTATTGCCCAGTTTTTTATACCAACTATCATAAGCTGCTAACAAAAAAATTGAAATATGCAAATAATTTGCCATAAGGTGTTATTAATTGGAAAGTTAATATACACAACACCAAGCATAACTGTGTTCAACACTTGTTTGAATAGCAATAATACTAAAATAATTAAGAAAAGGAAAAATGTCTAAAAGAAGCTAAACAAATACAAAGTCTAAAATCGCCGGATATTCTGAGGTAAAAAAATTTAATATTTATTTTCTTTTTGAATATTAAAATAATAATAATAATAGAATATTAAACAATATAACTATTTAAATTGAGAATATTTGAGGAATGAATTTTACTTTAATTCACATATACAAATGTGAAAGGAAGTATTACCATAAAGTCTATAAAATAATTTGTAAATATATATACATGAGAGGCTTAATAAAAAAATAGAGAAAATAAACGAGATAAACTTTTGATTATAATATCCATCTTGATAAGTTTATACAAAAGCAAATCTACAAATTAATCATATTTATTTTATTTACCTTGTATTGCATTAATAAATCACTTTATTATTTATTAAACTCTTTGTTTGTCATTTTATATACTATCGTTTTTATATAAATTATGCTAGTAAAAAAATATGAAACATGGGATTCTGAGAAAGAAAAATTACTACTGTATTATAAACATGTATATTGATGAGTGAAATATCTGGATGTTATGGTAATTGACAAATAATATTATTGTAAATAATTTTAAGTAAGCATTCTAATTTAAAAAAGATAGTTACCTAGTATTTCAATAAATAAAAATGTGAAACAAATAAAATACAATAATGCAATTCAGGTGGTAAAGACTGCCATCATTATTCTTCTTAATTAATTTTCAATTAGTCATAGAATTTATAAATAAATGTTTTCATATTTGTTACAATATTGCTGAGAACTACTAAAGTGACGTAATTTCACATTACCTGAATAAAAAAAATTATATCATAATCATTCTCAAATTGCTTGTAGTATTGTTACCATTACATATTAGTGTCTGACATGAAGCTCAAACACCTTTTTCTGAAAGCAAAGATAGGCAAATAATTTTGTGTGGAATATATATGTAAAACAAAAAGCATTTTTAAAGTAAAAGTATCTGAAATTAACAGGCAAGACTAAAGTTGGATAAAAGTAAATGTGGAGAACATGCTGGGATAAAGACTGTTGGTACTATTAATTTACAAAATCATTAAAGAAAAAATTAATTGTGTAAAAATAAGATAAAGTAAAAAAATATTGAAATAAATATCTTTAAATATTTATACGGAAGATGCTAATGATAATATTTTTGAATGAAAATGTAGTTAGCAACAAATAATTATGGATTCACCCATTACAGCAGGTCAATCTTTGAAAGCAGAGTCAGTGAATGGAAAATAAAGTCAGCTGTTCAAATGGAGCAGAAGCCAGCCACAGCCACATTGGAAATGTTGCTAAAGCATTGAAAATAAACCAACAAGAAAAAAAATACCCAGAAATTTTTTTAAAATGAATCAAAATAAAGAGTAAAAAATGGAAAAAGCAAAAAAAAAAAAGGAAAAATATACACTCATATTAAAGAAAAAATAAAAGAATTATTTCAATGTATAGAAAATAATATCATCATCATCATCAACCATTATCAATCCACTGCAGGATGAAGGTCTCTCCAAGTTTAATCCATCTTCTCTGATCTTTAGCTTCTCTTCTCCACAACACCCCTGCACATTTTCTTATTTCATCCATCAATCTCACATGTGGTCTCTTTCTGGGTCTTTTATAATCTCTTGGAATCCAGTTTAAGATTTTAATTGTCCATCTATTATCATCTCTTCTAGCAAAATGTCCAGCCCAACTCCATTTCAATCTTTTAATTTTTTCAATAAGGTCAGTAACACCTGTTTGTTGTCTTACCCATACATTGCGTTTTCGATCTCTTCTTGTTACTCCCAACATACATCTCTCCATACTCCTTTGAGTGGTCTGAAGTCTCTGTATTGCTCTTCTATTAAGTGTCCAAGTCTCAGATCCATAACTAAGAACTGGTAAAACACATTTGTTAAAAATGATCCTTTTCAAACACATAGGCATATTTCCTTTTAGTATCAAGTTATTTCTACCAAAAGCACTCCAACCAAGTTTAATTCTATGATTAATTTCCTCCATTATGTTTCCATCTGTATTAATAATCTGACCAAGGTATTTGTAACTGTTAACTTCTTCTAATTCTTCATAATCAATCTTTATTTTCATATTTTGAGCAAATTGATTAAACATTATTTTAGTCTTTTTAACGTTTATCTTTAATCCTACTTTTCTACTTTCATCTGCTAACTTCTGCAACATTTCCAGCAGCTCTGAAGCATTATTTGCAAAAACAACTACGTCATCTGCGAAATCTAAATGACTTAAATACTCTCCATTTACTTTCACTCCTTTAGTTTCCCATTTTAATCCACAAAATACTTCTTGCAGCACTGCTGTAAAAAGTTTTGGAGATATGGAGTCACCTTGTCTTACACCTTTCTCAATGCTGATTTTTCCAGTATCATTATGTAATCTAATTGTTGCTGTTGCATTTTTATAAATATTCTTTAAAATATGACAATATCCTGAATCTATACCTTGATGACCCAATGCTTTAATCACTGAAGAAATATAGTCACCCTAAAGTTAGATGTAAAAAAGAAATAAATGAACAAGTACAGAAAATGATGAAGTTTATTTTAAAATATTAAATATTGATGTATAAGAAGATATGGTGCAGAAAATTATCAAATCACATGAAGGACAAGTTAAGAAACAGTTGTATGTATGTATGAGAGGTTAGAAAAGCTGCCTCACTATTAGTTGGTTAATGTTATAAAGACTCTACTTTCAGGAATATCTGTACTTGGGTCAATATTGCAAATATGCAGAAAATATTACAGCTGAAATTTTTAATCAAAATCCAAGTCAATTCATACTGCAGCATTTAAATGTTGATGAGAGTTATTTGACCTCTTTTAATCTGGCAAAAGATGAGTCCGTGGAAGGCAGTCTAATGATCTTGCTTCAGATTCAAAGAAAAGATGACAAAGTCAAGGTTATAATTAATCATCTGGAATTGAGACCAGATCAGAAAGTGAATAGGGTAGTCATCTTATAGCTAAAGACGCTTTTTTATGGCGTGGTTTTCATGCCAAAACATATAAAAATGCTGTTTCCATGGCCAACACATTCAAACTTGTGTATTCTATAATACAACTTTTTTGTTGTGCTACAGAATGCAGGCCGCTATGTTGTGTCGCAGTACAGCATGTATGTCACTTAGCAGCAAATACATTTTCCGAATTCACACAGTTTATAAAATAGTTACAGCTTGATGAGAAAGTTTGTATTTGAATTGGATGGAAATGTTGTTTTCATTGAATGTTTTTTTATTTTAAAGTATTGAAATGTTCAGATTTTTTAAAGTAATAATTCTAATACTTTTTACAACGTACTGTAATGAAGTTTTAATTGGGAAAATGTTAAATATCTATGTTTTTAGTGAGTTGCAATTAGGTAACGCATCAAGTACTGTATTGTTCGTAACATTCCATGAGACAAAGAAGATTACACCATGTGTACATTTTTGAAGTAAAAAAAAGCGGTACTAAAAAATATCCAGTAAGAAAAGTACAAATATACACGATTTTTTGTAAATTTCATAAAAAGCAAATATAAACATGTTTAATAAGTAAAGAAGACATTTGTATGTGTTTGTTGTTGTTTAAAAAAGTTTGTGTTACTTTATTTTGACTGAGTACGGTTACGATTTTATTTTAGGATTACAAACAACAGAACACTAACCTTAACCGTAAAACTAACCCTAAACCTAACCCTAAAACTAACCCTAAAACTAACCCTAAACCTAACCCTAAAACTTACCTTAAACCTAACTGTAACAACTTTTACTTTTTATTGTCATTCTATTTGAAGTAAAAAATAGCCATAATATCTCTTTGTCTATTAAAAAAAAAAAGTAAAACGAAGACTAAAAAAATAAAAAATAGAATAAGAAATTATACTTTTTATTACAATTATTATTTTTTAATTAAACAACAACAACAACAAAAAAGTTTTAACACAAGTAAAAAAATATCCGATAGAAAATTGATAAAAAAAAGCCATAACACAATTAAAAAAATATATGATTGAAAAAAAACGAATCAAATTGTAATTTGTTGATTTTATTTTACATTTATTATCATCATTTAAATTGTATATGTTAAAAAAAGTAATATTTATAAAATATGATTTTGTTTTGTTTTTATTTTCGCATTACAAAAAAGCACAGCAAAATTATTATAATCAACAGCCTGGGAATGGTCATATTTTATCATTTTAGCTTGAAAACGGCACCAGCCAATGGCATCTGTATCTATAAGACAAGCACCATGATTAGTTATCAAAAGTGTCATAGTATAGATGCCAGTCTAGAAATGATTTTTTGGAATACCAGGTAAATGAGAACTAAGAGAGAATTGTAATACATTGCTGAGAAATTCACTCTTTTGATTAATATGTTTTGGAGTGTCACTCTGTTTTATTTATCATATGAATTATAAAATAGCTATAATGAGTGCAATAAATGAGTTATTGAAGGTGTTATATATATATATATATATATATATATATATATATACACCTTCAATATACTTTCTTACATGCACATATATACATGTAGAAACTTTTAGACATAAAAAAGTTATAAGTAAAATATTAAAAAAACGTTTAAAATGCCATTCTTTTAAAATAGAAAAATAAAGTTAAATTAGATAAAAAAAAAATTTTTTTTAAAATAAACATTGGTGTAATTAGTGCAGTTGAAATGTCATTTAAAGAAATGCAAGTACATTTCTTTTTAGATAAATGATCTATAAAAATAACTAATTATTTAAAGGCAAAGATAATAATTAATTCCCAATATGAAGCATAAAGTAATAATCACCTGAGCAGATGTGCAGTGTACCATCTAGTCATTGGAGGGATTCGAAGACAATGAACTGCTTCTGCACTAAGTGATCGAAAAAGTGTTCTAATTATTCTTGGTAATCCGTCTGAGTAGATCAATCTGTGTAGATAAATATATATTTCAAGCAGAATGTTTTCCACAGTGACTTCAAGTGCAGAGAACTAGCCTCCAAACATGACAAGAGTCTTAGGACTCCTTGAAGGTCATAGTGATCTTTATTATTGTGCCTACAGACCCATTGATGTAATAATTGTATATATGTAATTAGTTACACATTTAAGGGATCATATAATTAAAATTTACTTCAATATTAGCAATTAGCCATTATTAGCACATTCGTGTTAAACATAATATATTTATATTTGCACTCATGGAAGTGCATTCTCTAACAGCTAGACTTAGTATTTGGGGAAGTTGCAGTCTTAATTTAGAACATTAAGTAATGAAATGGTTAAATTGGGTAAAAGTTGGATTAATGCAAGTAGGAATTGGGGATTTTTAACATCAGTGAGGCAAGCTGTTGGCCCCTGTATGTTCAACATGTAGAGAAATACTTATTTATCAAAAAAGTTAAAGAAAATAAGTATAATATTGCTTTCTTGTTGTGCTTTGCAGGTAAAGGATTTACTAAAATAGCAAACAGGCTCACAGAACCATTAACTCATGAACAATGTTCATACAATCACATTAAATTAAATTTGGCAAGCAATTTTAATCCCAAACTGTCAAGGCTCATAGCCAGTTTGCAATTTCATTCCAGAAACCAACATTGGGAGAAGAGTATTAAAGATTACAACATTGCTTTATGTAATTTATTAAAGAATTGCATCAACACATTACTCCTAGATGAAGCACTGCTGGAATAATTGCTTACAGGTATGTGCAATGATAACTTATGACAGCCAAGACCAATTTAGATTACACTGAAGCTATAAAATGGGGTAGATCTTATAAAAACTTGTGCTCAAAAACTCTCATAAATTTTCCAAATTCAAAAGCATCAGTAAATTACAAACTAATGTTTGTAAAACAGTAAGCACAGTATGGTCAGGTGATAATAAAAATACAGCTAACAGCAGAACTGGGTGTACATGCTATTGCTGTGTGAATGTAAGCAAAGAGGGCACTTAAAATAATGTGCAAAAAAACTTTACTGTAAACAGAAATGATACTATTAGTAGTAATCATACACCTAGGGGAAAGAAAGACACTTCAGTAATATTAAACAGATGGCAACAACCAAGAAGGATAGTATAATGATAAAAAATAAATCTGTGATCAACCTATATCCATGGAGGTTGACAATGGTAGCAGTATATCATTGATATAATTCTGCAATTGGTATACCATGACTTCCAAGATTAAAAAAAGATTCAGTATAGAGACAACTGGCACAGTAGCATGAAATATAAATGGTAAGACCATTAGAATAAAAACAGTTGTTCAAGCACCGATACATAAAACTCAGGACAAAATTATCTTAGTACCACTATCCATAGTACATTCCTTCATCGTCCCTATAAATGGTTGAGACTGGTTCAGCCAAATGGGAGTTAAAATAACATTCTCCAAAAACATAGAGATATCCAAAGAGAAAAAGCAGTTCAGAGAAGATCCAGAATGACCAGGAGAAGAAACAAATCAATGACAAAGAGGTACTAAAAGCAAGAGTAAAGAACAAAGTGGTATCTCATTGGACAGCTGAAGACAGTGGGTACAAATATATTATGAAGCAGATTTATGGAGGCTGGCTGAATCAATGTCTTACACTAAAACAATGGAAGATCTGGGACCAACTGTCAGCATGTAAAAGCTGTATTATGAAAGGTGACCATACAGTGATTCCATCAAAGATAGGTAGCACATGGTAAAGTGACTACAGAATAATCAACAAAACACCAACAGAGAAAAAGTGCTACACCTTACTTGTGTCTGCTGGCCAGATATGACAGCAGAACTGAGGAAACAAATAATTATGGTGATACTCAAACAACTACATCTCTGGAGTATGTAACTAGTGAGTTTATACAGCATGCCAAAAGAAATTTAATGATCCCCACATTTTTTAATGAGTTGTATTAAGTTCAGACTTTAAAAACTGACCTCTGAACTTGGGGAAAACTAATGTTATGTACATATATGTATACATTTTTTTACATAAACATATATACATGTAAAAACTGTTCAAGAAAAACAAATTATAAGTAAAATATTAAAGAACTTTTAAAGTAGAAAAACAATGTTGTAGTTAACTTGGATAATAAAGATTAAATACTAAAAATAAATAATGGTCTAATTAGTGCAGTTGAAATGTCATTTAAAGGAATGCGAGTAGATTTTTTTAAAATAAATGATGACCTATAAAAATAACTAATTAATTAAAGGCAAAGATAATAATTAATTGCCTGTATGAAGCATAAGGAAATAATCACCTGAGTGGATGTGAAGAGTGCCAGACAACCATTGGTGGGATGTAAAAACAATGAACTGCCTCAGTACTAAGTGATCGAAAAAGACTTCAGATTATTTTTGGAGATCAATCTGGTGTAGATTGATATATATTTTAGTAGATTGTTTTCTTTCCCTAGTGACTTCAAGAGCAGAGAGCTGGCCTCCAAATGTGACAAAAGTCAGTTAGACTTCTTGAAGGTCATATTGATCTTTATTATTATGTATTATGCCTTTGGGCCCATTGATGTAATAAATGTATATATGTAAATAGCTAAATGTTTAAAGGGTAATATAATTTAAATTTACATTAATATCAAATGTTAGTCATTACAAACACACTAGTTGAAGTATGTTATATATATATATATCTTTTATTACTATTTTGGAAGAAACTATTGGAAAAAAAAAAAATTTTAAAACTTCTCCAACCAATAGAATTTAAATATGAGGGGAGAAGAAAACGATTTTAAATCTCACACATGCATTCTTATGATTTGAAAAAGAGGACGACGCTCTGAGGAAAGGTACTTGATATTGTACTGAAACGTCAGCATTTAGCTTTTTCCCTGCAGGGAATATCCACGCAAATAGTAATAATAATATGACTATCTTTTATCCGTGAAAACATTAGAATTAATATATATATATATATATATATGCTCTCATGGAAGTGCATTTCTCTAACAGCTAGACATAGCAGAATGTATCTTTGAACTTTGTTCTAAATGTTCAAGAAAAGGCTACAAATACAAATCAAAATGCAGATCACTTTGAAATATGGTAAGTAACATAAGCAAGGCATCAGAATTCAAATGAGCATTAGAACTGTAAAATTAAAGAATACATTTTTGTTATATTATACATATTAATTAAAGCAATTTAGGTTCATTATTTCTACAAAAATAAAAGTATAAACATATTAAAATAAACTCTTTCTAAAATGTAATTTTTTAATTAAAATTTTTGGTGCTGATTTAGTATGTGCTCATAGCCGCCATTTTGAATTATAAGAACCATCCAAAAAAACATGCTGACACTTCCAAACAATAAATGACATCGATCAAAATGGCCATTTTCATTAAAAAACATCCATAAACCCAATTTTAAGTAAAAAAAAAAAAAAAAAACAATTTTCATAGTTATATGAAATGTAATCACATGATTAAAATATTAAAGCACAAAAGTCACTATTTTCATAAAAAAACCAAAACCCAATTTGTGTGATTCAAATTGCCATTTTTTTCCTCAAAAATTAAAAAAAAAATCACTTAAGTAAAATATTAAAACACAAAATCATACATATTCATAAAAAACACAAATATTCATAGTTATAAGAAATAAAATCATGTGTTTTAAATATTAAAACACAAAATTTACCAGTCTCATCGCAGTCAGACCATTGGGATTTTCTTTTTTGATGAAAATGGCGGGTTATTAGCAAATGGTCAGATTGTGACAACATATATATTGATCGATGTATTTATCAGTTGGATATGTCAGTGTGAGTTTTGGGTAGTTCTTATAATAGGAAATAGCCATGAGTGCTTTAGATATTCTCACTTAGGTTTTTCATATGCTGGA